>WBZZ01004533.1:0-71765 GCA_019918135.1 Paulinella micropora
ACGACCACTAGCGCGTTGCAGAGCCAGAGGAGCTCGTCCTCCACCTTGCTGAGAACGAGATGCGGGTCATTCTGCCATTCGTCCAGGTGCGCCCTGGCATCCTGCCCTCCCGGCGCGAGGTGCAGGCACTGGGCCGAGTCGGCGTAGATTAGTTCCCAGGCAGGGGCAGGCGGCGCCGTCCCCTCCTGCTTCTCACACCGTGTCACGTCCTTGATAGAAAAGCCGCTGTAGATGTTGCGCGCGAGGCTGAGCGCGTCCAGAAACCGCTTGACGAACGACCCGAAGCCTAGCACCGCTTGGTCCCTGCTGGGCTCCTTTACTAGGAGCCACAGAGGGACCCCTGCGCCAACTGACACGACGCCGATGACCGGCACGGCCAGGCCGTGTGACGCAAAGTAAGAGAGCAGCTGTGCGCTCTGGATTGCGTGCGCAAGTGTGTAGTCTTTGCAGTCGAGTTGGTACGCCCTAAAATCCGTCCCCACGGCCGACCAAGGCCTCTCCCCGCGAGTGTCCCGAGCTAATCGCCAACTTCTTTCCGCTCCAGTGATCATAGTACGCCAGGCCGCGGGGGAACGTAGTAGAGCCCATCTGTTGTACTAACCAATCCTGGGGGACCGCCTGCGCCTGTACCAGCTTCGCAGTGCCATCAGCAGCAAAACGAAGCTCTTTGTAGTCAGTCTGTGCCAGCCAAGCAAGGTGCCTGCAGTGCCGGCAGTGCTTGGTGCCCGCAGCGCTCCCGCTGGCTACCTGGCCTTGGCCAGGAAGAAAGGGGCTGCCAGCCATCATCGGGGAGATGGATGGCCAGAGGGTGGTTGCTGTGCCATGCTTTGCTAGCAACAGCCAGCGCCTCCAACGGGGAAAGAGGAAAAGCCCCACCTCCTCTCCCCCCCCTTCCCGCCCGTCAGCTGACGGCGGGAAGGGGGGGGGGGCGGAAACCGAGAGGCAGGGGACAGAGGGGGGGGGGGGGAGTGGTGTCTTCCCCTCCCCCGGGGTCCACTGCGCGGGGAGGGAGGGGGGGGCCCTGTCCACCCCGGCCAGCGCAACTTCGCTGGCTCCCCACCCAGGGTGCGCCACGTGTACGGCGCGCTGTTCGGCGTGCCCCCCGTCCAGCCCGTGCCCGGGGCGGCCCCTCCGTCCTGCCTCCCGCGGCGCAAACCGCCCGGACGAACGGTGTACCCGCCTGGCTAGCTAGCCACGGTTCGCCGCCCAAGGTACGACTGCCGCGCGCCGGGCCTGCCGGGCCCACTGGCGCACGGGGGGGGGGGGTGCGGCCCGGGAGGCAGAGCCTGGCGCGCCCCCCGGTCCCCCGCACCCCCCCCTAGCGGCCTCCTCCCAGCCCACTCTCCCCCCCCCCCAGCGTGCCGAGCGCTTGGAGGGGGGGGCTGGCCCCCCGCACTCCCTGGCCGCTGCCACCCCAAGATCATTGGCTTCCCTCCTGGCGGAACAGTCCACTCTCTTCCTAATGTTCTGGGCAATCGTCAGTGGCTGGTGCCTGGCCCGGGCCCGGGCGGACAACGGCTGCGTCTGCGAGAGTTGCGACCAAACGCTCGAGATAGCGGGGGAAGCCTGGTCCGGGGCGGGCGTGCTCTCTGCCGAGTGTCCAGCCCGGGCCCGCGTCTACGTCAGCACCCTGCAGTTGCGCGCGGATGACTACTTGCTGAGTGACCCGTCGGCTTTTATCGTCAAGGCCACGCCGGACCCTGACCCTGAAAGCAAGCTCTACTATCCTTCTCTCTCTACCGGGCCCGACCCGTTAGCTGTTGACGACAGCGGCAACAGCAGTTGGTACGCGGTGTCTTGCGTTGATTTCAGGACGCGGCGTACACTGGACTGCCATCGCCTGTACCTCTACCTGCAGTGCCAGAACCTGCTGCTGCCGTGCAGGATCCACTACCGCGGACTGTTTGGCTGCGAGTACGCTAGGGCAAGCGCTAGGCCCGCCGGCTTCATCATCGCAATCTTGCTCTTGCCCTGCCTAGTCTGTCTCTCGTGCGGTGGGTGCCTGCGCTTGTATTTCCCCGAGCGCGGGGGGAAGGGCTTGGCTGAAAACGGCGTCCTGGAGGCAGAGCTTGCTGAGTTCAAGGCTGCCGACTTCTCGTCCGCGCAGCAGCCGCCTAGCACAGCAGACGCAATTGGGGTAGCTAGCGTTACTTACTCCGCCCGGCTAGCGGCGGGCCGGGTGCGCCCAGAGTGCAACACGGGGCTGCTGCTGGACGGTGGGGTGTGCCGGTGCGCGTGTGCCCACAGCGCCCGGCCGGGGCACATCCCGACCGGGGCCCCCGGGGCACCCCCCGACCGCGGGGCTTCTTGCTTGGGCCGCTGGCGGCAGGTGGTGACTACCGCGGGGCCTGTTAGTAGTTTGCTTTCTTCGGTAGGTTTTGTGACTGAGCCTAAGCTAAAACGAACTCTTGTCTTTGCCTGCCGAGGGGGAAAGAATCCGCCTCCTGCCGGTGCGTCTCAGTCGTGTTGTTTAGTGCCGGTCGCCGCCGCCGGTGGCAGGTGACAGGTCGCCGTCCGCCGGTCGTCGTCCGCCGGTGGCAGGTGGCAGGTCGCCGGTCGACGTCCGCCTTTGGCAGGTCGTCGTCCGCCGGTCGCAGGTCGCCGCCCGCCGGTCGTCGTCCGCCGGTCGCCGGTAGCCGGTCGCCGACGGAAACTGGTCGCCGGTGGCAGGTCGCCGGTCGTCGTCCGCCGGTCGCCGGTCGCCGGTTGCAGGTGGCACCGGCCGCCGACGGAAACTAGTCGCTGGTGGCGGGTGGCAGGTGGCAGGTGGCACCGGCCGCCGACGGAAACTGGTCGCTGGTGGCGGATGGCGGGTGGCGCCGGCCGACGGGACTCCGGCGGCCGCGAGTGGCGCACTGCGTGGGGGGGGTGTCAGGCCGCCGCCGGTAGCAGGTGGCAACGGCCGCCGACGGAAACTGGTCGCTGGTGGCGGGTGCCACCCGTGTGCAGACCCTGGCCAGCGACAGCGGCCGGGCCTGCACAATGTTCGGCCGCGGGAGGGGAGAAGGGAGAAGGGAGAGGGGAGAGGAGGGGAGGGGGGAGGGAAAAAAGCATTGTGCATTAGGTGGTGGCCGGTGGCACCGTAGATTACAGGCGGCGCCCGCCACCGGTGCGGCCACCGGGTGCCGGCAGTGCAGGTGGCAGGTGCCACCAGAGCGCGCGCTCGCGCGGCGCGCCTCGCACCCTCCCCTCCCCTCCCCTCCCCTCTCCCTTCTCCCCTCCCGCGGCCGAACATTGTGCAGCCCCCCCTACCGGCCAGAACTCTGCCTACTGGCGCCACCCGCCACCCGCCACCCCGACCCGTTTCCGCCGGCCGCGGTGCCACCCGCCACCGGACTACTGACTGGCGACCAGGCGTGGCGGTGCCACCTGCCACCCCGACACGTTCCCACCGGTCGACTGTGCCACCCGCCACCCCCCGACCCGTTCCAACCGGCCGACTATGCCACCCGCCACCCCTGACCCGTTCCCACCGGCCGACTGTGCCACCTGCCACCCCGACCCGTTCCCACCGGCCGACTGTGCCACCCGCCACCCAGACCTGTTTCCGCCGGCCGGCGGTGCCACCCGCCACCGGACTACTGACTGGCGACCAGGCGTGGCGGCGCCACCTGCCGCCGGGTGACAGACCGACCAAGGGCAGCGGTGCCACCTGCCACCTGGCGACCGGTGGTGGTGCCACCGGCCACCGGGTGGCAGACCGGCCTCGAGAGCGGTGCCCTCCCCCCCCGGCCGACCGGCGACCGGCGCCGGACCGAGTGGGGGGGCGCCGCCGGTCTGGGCAAGAAGCAGGCGCTGGCCCGGGCCGGCAAGCCTGTCAGTACTTTTTTTCTTTTACTGAGTCAAGGAGTACGCAAGCGAAAAAGCCCAAGCAAACTACTGCAATACTTTTTCTTTTAATGAATAAGTCAGAGTACACCAGGGAGCCAGACAAAAGGCTTGGCCCAAACTACTCGGGGCAGTCAGCGAAGAACTCTTGCTGCCAGCGCGCCGCCTGTTCAAACACTGCCAGGCCTGCGTGGTCCCACTGCCGCTGCTGCGCCCGCACGTGCTCCGGCCCGTGCTGCGCCAGCCACAGCAGCAGCCGGCCTAGGACGTTCTGCCCCGCGCACGACCCGGTGCCGTCGACACAACCCCCTCCCCAAAGGACTTCCGTCCGGTCCGTTCATAGTGCAGGCACGCGTAGCCCCTCTCGTAGCAGGTACGCAGCACGTGCGCAAACCAGGCATCCTCTGCCCAGCGCGCAGCCAAGAGCATCAACATGACGCCGACGCAGGCCTGCTCCCAACAAGCGCCGTCCAGGCGGAGGCCGCGTTGCTTGAAGGCCTTACGGCCCCCAGCGACTTGATCTGCGCACCGGAGAGTTCGGACCAGGGGGGCCGCGCGAACGCAGCAAAGGTGGCCGAGTCTTGGCAGAACAGTTACTTGGCGGCCTGGAACGCGTGCTCGACGGAGCGGAACGCCAGCGGGGCGGCCGGGTCGGGGCAGAAAAGCACGTGGCCTGACTGAAGGACGGCGAAGTTGCTGAGGCAGCGCGGTCCGAGCGGCTGCAGGAGGCGCCCGAGCTCCGATTCGGGCGGTTAGGCCTTGCTCTTGCTGAAGAAGCACAGGATCAGCGGGGCGGCGGCCAGGCGGGCTTTCTTGGCGGGGGGAGGCGCGGGCGCGCTGTCCTCGTCGTCGGGCCGCTTGGAGCCGGGCTGGGGTCGAGCGGGGTCGAGCTGGGGGCTGGCACAGGCTGCTTCGTCGCGGCTGGAGAGCATCGGAAAAGTGGGATTGGTGAAGCCCCCCCGTCCAGGCCAGCGACGGGGGCGCGCGCCGGGAGGGGGCGGAGGCGCGTGGAGGGCGCGCGCCGGGGGGGGGCGGCGGGCGCATCCTGACTGTGGCGCGCGCTTTGGGGGGGGGGGCGCCCCCCCCCCTCTCCCGCACGCCCGACGCGCGCGGCCAGACCAGCGCCCGCTCCTGCACTGGACCAGCCAGCCCCCGCCTCACAAAAACACCGCCACGCTACTCACCAAGCTAGCGATGCTGACGACGGCCGCCGCAGTACCCGAGCGCCCGACCACCGAGCCGTGGCCTGAGCGCCCGTTCAAGAAACACAAGGCCGCGGAGCCAGAGCCCCCGGCGTCTACACTCCAGCCGCAGGCACCGCTCATGACACTGGACTTGTGTACGACCGCCTCTTCACTAGACCTCCCGGCCAAGGGGCCAGCGACGGGACCGCCTCGCCCCACCCCCCAGCACCAGGTGGCAGCGCAGCCTCCTCCTCCGCTCGCGGCGTGCGTCACCGAGCTAGCCGCGCTGCTGCTGGCCGCGCCGGGCGGCAGCGTGCCACACCGGGCGGAGGCCTTGCTTTTCCAGGGGGCGGTGGCCGTCCTCCCCACCGGCGAAGCGCTGTCCGCCAAGAACGACCTGTACACGAGCCGGCTCGCCCACCCGAGCCGGTACGTGGACGTGCCGCCGATCGCATTGCGGCACCTCGACACGCTCCGCCGCGTGGCGGTGGCCGCGCTGGCGGCCCTCGCCACACCCGTCGTCGGGGCAGTGGCCCCGCCGGCCCGGAAGCCGCCGCGCGCGACGGTGGTCGAGCACGGGGCAGAAGACGGCACCTCGGTGGCCCTCGTCAGCATGTTCAGGCTCACCTTCGGTGCCCACTTGGTACCCCGGGAGCCGGGGGAGGGCCGGCCGCCTACCCTGTGCGTCTCCCTCCACCGCCCCGCCGCCGCTCCCGGGCCCCGGCGCTCGTTCCGCGTGTGCCGTGGCCTCGTGGCCGCCAGCACCTTTGCCACCGAGACCAAGCAGCGGTACCGGCACGACCGCGACTATGGCTGCACGGCCTTTGCACTCTTCAACGTCTGCCACGCGCCCCAACACTTCGGCAGACTCATGCACAAGTTCCCCGGGGGCCTAATGTCGATGCAAAGCTTCTTTGACCTTTTGGACTTGCTCCCGCACCCGCCGGCCAGAGTGAGCCGGCGGCCCGAGGAGCACAGGGGCCCCGACTGGCTGCTGTCACCGTGGCGCTCGGGGCTGGCGCTAGTCTGTTTCGACGGGCACTGCTACGGCCTAGACTTCGACCGCCAGCTGCTGTTCGACGGCGAATCCAAGTATGTACTGCGCCTGTGCCTGCCGGCGTTGCAATACCAAGGCTGGGAACCAAGCAGCCCGTACGAGGTCTACGTGGTAACCAAGAAGCCGGCCCCGGCGGCTGCACCGGCGGCTACGCCCGCCGCAGAGCAAGACAGACCGCTGGTCCGGGAAGTGATCGAGGTGTACTAGGAAAGACCTCAGTCCTCTTAGTGTTTGATTAAAAGAAAGTTTCTTGCCTCGCTCCGGTAATCGCCGCCCCGGCCCCCGCCCCCCTACGGCTGTTTTTCCTCCTGGAGCTTGGCAGTCTGGCCCGGCGCTGGGGCTACCCCGGGTCGGTCGGACCCAGCGGCGGGGCCGCGGCCGGGCCCGCCGCCGAGCCAGGCGCGCACCAAGTCGGGGTCCAGCCGCACCTCGTCGCCGGCCGCGTCGTACACGAGGGCCCGGGCCCAGAAGCTGTCGAAGTCGTCCAGGAGCGCCCGCAGCCGCTCGCGGAAGATGAGGTGGTACAGGTACCGGCGCTGCGCCGTCCGCTGGCAGTGCTGGTGCAGGGCGGCCGTGAGCTGGTGCACCGGGGCCAGGGCCGCGGGGTCCGCGCCGTGCCGCCCAAAGTACTGGCAGTAGCTGTGCCGCAGCTCTGCCTCGTCGCCGGCCTGGGCCAAAAAAGTCTCGGCCAGCTTGCGCAGCTGCCAGACGTGCAGGGTTCGCGCGCGCGCCGGCGGCACCCCCCCGGCCCGCACCAGCGCCCCGGTCAGCCGCGCCTGCAGCTCGTCGTCGGCAATGACGAGCGCGCCACGCCCGCGGCCCCGGCCGAGGCCCGGGTAGCGGCAGGAGAAGACGAAGCCGCGCGTGCCCAGGCCCCGGCCCAGCGCACGCCACTCCGGCAGTACCCAGCCCAACAGGCCGCCGACATCCCGCGCCGCGCCGGGCCCATCATGGCCGCAGCGTCGCAGCGTCTGCAGCGGCAGCGGCTGTACGTACTCTCGGTCGTAGTAGAAGCGGGCCGTCTTGTGCACGGACGCCAGCTCGAACGGGTTGCTGAGGTCTAGCCACCAGCGCCCGCCCGCCTCCTCGCGCCGCAGGGTGACGCCGAACTGCAGCCGGCGCAGGATCGAGCTGCGGGGCTGGGGCGTCAGGCTCAGCAGGCACAGCACGACCAGGTCCGCCAGCGCCTGATAACGTGCGCCCGCCCCGGCCGCCTCCTCGGCCGCCGCGGTGGGGTAGCGGCGCAGGTAGCGGCCGGCCGCCAGCGTGCGCGCGGCCTGCAGGTCCCACCAGGTCAGCGCGAGGTCCGCATCCTTGGGGTGCCAGCTCTGTTCCGCCGTGGCCAGGCGCTGCAGGTTGTAGGCCGCCCGCCACAGCAGCCGCCGGCAGGCCGCGGCGGGGCAGGGCCGGCCCGCGTCCCGGGCGCCGGACCGGGCGTAGGCGGCGGCCACGCTTAGCACCACCGGCCGCAGGTAGCGCACCAAGAACAGGCACCGCTCCCAGGGGTAGCCCAGCCGCTGCCGGAGGTGCCAGACCCAGCCGACCAGCCGCGAGCGCAGGCGGGTGCTCCACGACCCGTCCTCGCGCCGCCGGAAGAAGAGGGTGGCGCCGAGCGTCCGCTTCTCGGGCCGCTTCGTGGTCTGCCAGGGGGGCCACCAGCGCCGGTCGTGGGCGAAGCCGAGGAACGCGAGCGTGGCGAACAGGGCGCACTGTTGGCCCCGGGGGCCGAGCCCCACCCCCCACCGCTCGGGGTCGAAGGGCCGCCGCTGCTCGGCGCGGAACACTTCAAACTCGTGCCGGAGCCCCGGCCCCGCCGCCGGGTAGGCCAGGCCGCCCGGGATCGGCCGCAGGAAGCTAGGGTTGGCCATGGGTCCCGGCTGCCACGGATGTTGGCGCCGGGAGGGGGGAGGGAAGAAGATGCTTCCCCTCTGGCTCCGAGTGTGGCCACGGGCGCACAACACACACACGGTGCTCTGCCTCCCCTTACCCACTCCCCCGCGGCCAGGCCACGCCCTGCCTGCACGAGGGGAGGGGAGAGGGGGGGGGGGGGGAAGGGCGGGCGTGCGCCGTGGGGCCGGGGAGGGGGGAGGCCACTCCCCTGCGGCCGGGCGGGGGTGGGGACGGCGCCGCGGCCCGGCTGCCAGCCAAGCAAAAAAGACCCGTAGACCCGTGTGCTACCTCGGCCATGTCTAGCCAGCGGCCGGCCAAAGAGGCCTGCAGTAGCCGTGCACGCCACCGGGCTGCGAGCGGTGGAACGGTGCCGGGGGCGGACGTGGTCGGTGAACTACAACGTCGCCAAGATCACGCGCGGCGCCTGAAAGCAGCCGTCCGGGCCAAGCTACGAGCGGAGCTGTGGCCGTTACAGGCCAGGATCGGTTTGTTGCAAGAGCGTGTCGCCAGGTTGCAAGGGGCGCCCGGTGCTGCCAGGCGCAACGTACCAACACCGGGGCCGATTCAGAAGATGCGGGACATGGAAGCTGAACTGCTAGCTGCTATCCGGACCAACGATACCGCTTACCGGAAGGGGGTTCTTCAGAGCACGAGACAGAGATGGCAAACAGCCTGGCAGGAGTGGTGGGAGTGGGCACAGAAGAACGTCACGTCCGGGTACGAAGGGTACGTGGCGCAAGCCAAGGGAACCTGGGCCACCGAGCTGGCTGTCTTCTCGCAGCGGACGGGACTCGCCGCCTCTGGTACCAGACTGTCTGACACTGACCGAGAGATTAACTTGCAGCCAGCCTTTGGTCCGTGGCTAGCACGGTGGTCCCAGTGGTGGGAAAAGGACGACACACAGGCTGCGCTGCCGGCGCTAGCACTGCTGGACGCTATGTACGAGCTAGGGCAAAAAAAAGGCGAAGAAGCACGGGTGGTCAAGTGCCTGACCAGCCTGGGTGCACAGCACCGGGAAGAACGAGAGGCGGCGGCGCGGCTTGAGCTGCAGCAGAGCGGGCAAGAACCACCGCGAGGGCCGGAGAGACCAAACTGGCTGTCGCGGCGCGGCAGGTAGCGGGCCCGACGGATTGAACGAAGCAGCGCGCCTAGCTCGTTGGAGGGGGCACCCTCCGCCCTAGCCTGAGGCCCCGCTGCTGGCGCACGCTCGACCGGAACCTGCCCTGGTATTGTGCACAGGAGGGGCTAGCAATACTTTGACAAGCTCGGCCTTTTATTATTACAAGAACCTGCTGCTCCCCGCAGTAGTCAACTGCTTCGTGAGCCAGCCGGGGAGGCGCCTGGTGGGGAGAGCCGTGCCAGCCTAGGGGTGCTGAGCGCACTGTCCTGGTCGTAAGGCATTCGTTCAAACAGACCCCGCCCGACCAATCTGTCCAGGAAATCCTTTCCCTCCTCTCCTATGGCAGACTCGTAATAGACACGACGGCCTTGCAGGCCAGGGTTTCGCGTCGGCGTCAGGGCCCAGGCGAGCTCCTGTAGCAAGCGACGACCGCGCCCCTTGCCAGCCACAGTGTGGTCTACCCCTATCTGGACCACGTCAATGGTGTCGTACTCTTTGCCATCAGAGGGGCTCTCTCGCGGACATCTCGACAGCCGCAGCAAGAGGTACAGCGGCCCAAACAAGAAGGTGACCAGTGGGGCAAGGGGTGCGTTTCGCAGCCGGCGCAGTGCCTGCAGCTGTCTGTCCAGCTCCGACCGAAACATCGCCAGTGTATCCTTGTCCTCCCACGTGAACTGTTGGAGCTCGTCGGGCGTGGGCGCCTTCAGGCCTCGTACCTCAAGGTATTTATCCGTTACCCGCCAGCCTCTAAGCGCGGCCCGTGGGTCGATGACTTCGTCTTCCTCACCCGCGCTGTCTCTTGTCTGGTATTCATCTTCCCCATCCAAACTACCAAGCACGGGCCGTTTTGCCTCCATAGCGTAGCCTTCCTCGTCATCCTCCTCTCCCGCGCTGTCTTCTGTCTGGTATTCATCTTCCCCATCCAAACTACCAAGCACGGGCCGTTTTGCCTCCATAGCGTAGCCTTCCTCGTCATCTTCCTCTCCCGCGCCGTCCCGCTTGCCATGTTCCTTGTCTGCGTGTGCTCCCAGGCTAGCTAGGCCCTCTCCATCGCGCCTCTGCTTCTTGGGCTGTCCTGCCTGCACACACACACGCATTGAGCGCAACATTTGTGTCCCGCGTAGAGTGGGCGCAGGCCTTACCGAAGAAGGGCCCTCCTTGTGGCATCGTTGACAACGCTTGCCCCTTGCCTCCCCATGGCTCATGTCTGTTTTCTGCTTCCTACAGGCTCCCCCCCCAGGCCGAGAAGCCCGCCTGACGGCGGCGCCCTCGCGCGGGTCGGGGGAGGGGGGGGGGGGGGGAGGAGGGCGAGCGGGGGGGGCGAGCGGGGGGGGGGGGGGGGGGGGGGGGGGGGGGGGGGGGGGGGGGGGGGCGAGCGGGGAGGTGAGCGCTGCCCCTTGGCTCTGGGGGTGGCCCCTTGGACTGTTAGCCTGGCAGAGGGCAAGAAGAGATAAGTACCCTGGCAGAGGCTAGCTTTTGCCGCCCAGGCACACTCTGAGTCTGGTGCTGGTCGCTGCACTTGCAGGTAAAAGGACTCAGGGTCGTGAACCGCTCAAGAACCGCTCAAGAACCAAGTCTCCCACTGTAAACCGCTCTGGACAGAGGGGCTTTCCTAGCCGGCACCGGACCCCCGCCGGCTCGGTACTGTCTAAAAAACCGGTTTTTACTTTTTTTAATGTGTGTACAAGTTCCCTTTTTTTTAATCAAAACCAAAAAACTGCAGTTACTTAGGTACAAAAAATTCACTAGGCGAGCGCTCACCCCGGATGCGACGCGCCAAACGGATGTCGTTGGTTCTCACGGTGATGCGTTTGGCATGGATGGCACACAGCTGTGCCTCTTCGAACAAGTGCACCAGGTAATCTTCCGCGCCTCTTGCAAAGCGAGGATCGCCACGGACTGGAAGCGCAGGTCCGACTTGAAGTCTTGCGCGATCTCCCGGACGAGGCGGGCGAAGGGTAGTTTGCGCAGCAGCAGGTCCTGGGACTTCTGGTAGCGGCGGATCTCGCGTAGGGCCACGGTACCAGGGCGGTAGCGGTAGGGCTTCTTGACTCCACCGCTGACGACGGCGGTCTTGCGTGCGGCCTTGGTAGCCAGTTGCCGGCGCGGAGCTTGACCACCGGTGCTCTTGCGTGCGGTCTGCTTGGTGCGAGCCATGGTAGTGTTGGTGCTTACAAACTCTAGCGACAGAGGAATTCTGGCCTGGTTAGCTGCGCCCGACGAGGGGGGCGTGGGGGGCGCGCGCCCGCGTGCCACGCGCGTGGTTGGAGCGCGTCGTCGTTTTCGACGCGTGCGCTTGGGAGCGCGCCGTCCGTCGCGCGCTCGGCCCCCGTGACACTCTCCCCCCAGCGCGTGCGTGTGGGGGGGGGGGGCGCCCGCTCCGGCAGCGCCCGCGTCGAGCGGCGTGCGCCCGCGTCGAGCGGCGTGCGCCCGCGTCGAGCGGCGTGCGCCCGCGTCGAGCGGCGTGCGCCCGCGTGGAGCGGCGTGCGCCCGCGTCGAGCGGCGTGCGCCCGCGTCGAGTGGCGTGCGTGTCACCCCCTCCCCTCCCCCTCCCCCGCCCCGGCCACACGCTGGCCGGGCGTGCGTGCTCCCCCCCTCCACACCCCGCGGCCGGCGTCACGCGCCGGACGGGGCGCGCGCGGCTCTTTCCCCTGGCGGCCCGCCCCGGCGGACCCACGCCCCTACCCCCGCCACACCTGCTACCCCAGCCACAACCAGCGGGCGGCCCTCGACCGACCGGTGAGCCAGGCACGGACTGCTCTCTCCCTAGCGCATGCCGCCGCGCGTGCCTATTTCCGCCCGGTTCTTCCACGCCCGCCGGACCCGCCAGAGCCGGGGCGAGGTCAGGGCCGGAAAGTCGGGCTCTCCGTCCACTAGTCTGGGGCAGTACAACGAGTTTGGCGACCTATCCACCGTGAACTCTACTCTACCCTGCCCTTTGTGCTCCGCGTGGCCTTCCCCCTGGCCTGGAGCGCGGACGCGACGCCCGCGGGCGCGAGGCGGGACCTGCAGGTCCGGAACCAGCTGTACCGCGCGGTCGCACGCGCGCTGCACCTGCTGAGCGGCGCACCGGCAGACGAGCTGGCGCTGCAGGTCTGTACCAACTCGACCCCTACCTCGCCGCGCCGGCACGTCTGGTACCTCGCCTGCCCCCAAGCAGAAGTCAGCCTCGGCCAGCTGTACCAGGTGTACCTGTTCGTCTGCCACGCGCTGGCCCGCGGCGCCGCCGCCCTGCTCGCCGCGGGGGTGGCGGGCGGGGAGCTGAACTGGTTCGACGTGCTCGACGTGGCCCGGCTCCTGGACGAAGGCTACGTCGCGCCCTGGCCCCCGGGCGCCGTGAACCGGGCCTATGTCGCGCGGCCCGGCGGCCTGGAGCTCGTAGGCGAGTACCTGACCACAGTCGTGCACGTGGTGCCGTCCTGGCTGCGGCCGAACGAGGGCGAAGCCCTGCCACGCCTCAACACCGTGCACTGGATGTACACCTGGCTGCAAACCCTGGGCCGCGCGGCGGACCGCCTGCCCGGCCGGCGCGGCCTGTCCGACGGGGACCTGGCGCTGCTCCGGGAACGCTACCACCTGGGCGTAGGCCAGCTAGGGGATTGGTTCGAGCACTTCGTACCGGAAAGCCGCCCTTCGTTCTGCGCGGCGCTGCAGGCCGAATTGGAGTGCGGCCTGCGCGTCAGACCCGTGAGGGCGTTCCGTCTGGCGGCCGGCGGCGTGCTGGTCACGAGCGCCAACCAGGGCGGCGGCCGAGACTTCAGGGTGTTGACCACCAGCGGGCTCTGGTTGACCACCCTCGCGGAAAATCCCGACGACAACTTCATCCGAGACTACGGCCGCTCCTGGCTGCAGTCCCTGGTCAAGCTGCGCGAGGGGCTCGGCACGCCCGACAACACCGGCTTCCGGCTGGTGGCGGGAACGGCGGGCCTGCTGGCGGCGGTCCGTGCGCTTGCGCACAGACTCCGCCCTGACTGCAGCAACGAGACAGTGAACGGGGACCTCCACTCCGGCGGCCTGGTCTCCTACCGCCTGTTCTGGCGTGCGTGCAGCCTCAGAGACCGGCCCGGGAGCGCGTAGCCCCTGGCGGACGGCGTCCCCCCCCTGCCAGCGTGCCAAGCGAGCCTGACCTCTGTCCCTTGTAGCTCACGGGCCTGCCGGAACGTAATAGCTGAACATTTTATTATATACAAAGCTATTCCTGGTCTTCTCTGCGCCAGCCCGAGGGTGCTAGATAGTCTCGAAGCCGCTCCACTTGCTGCAATCTTAATACGCTCGTCTGGTCTGTGTTGTTGTTTTCAGGCAATGTCAGCTTCTCTAGCTGGTCACAGTGCACTGGCTGTTGACTGACTGGCCGGCATCCCCTGAGCCCGCTCTTTCTCTGTCGTTCTCGTGCTCTCTGTGTCCTCCCTTCGATGGGTGGTTGGGAACAGTCATTAAAAGCGCGATGAAGCCGTTCCCGGCACGAAAGGGGGGGGGAGTGCACCCGCCTCCCCGGCCCAGACTAGACGCTGGCGGGACACGACCGGCGTGGCCGCCGGGCCCGGGGGCGAGGGAGGCGGAAGGTAAGGAGGAGAGAGAGGCGGGAGGGGGGGCGGGGGGAGGAGAGGGAGGCGGTCGGGAGGGGGGGGGGCGGAAGAAGGGAGGGCGGGGGGGGGGGGGGGGGCGGCGCGCGGCCGTGCCTCCGCCCACCCCCTCCCCGTGCCGGGGACACGCCGGCGGGGCCACGCCGCGCCCGGGCCAGTGCATGAGCTTCACGCGCTTTGAAGACCTGCTGAGCGCGGGGGGCGCGGACGCAGAGGAGGGGGAGGACGACGAGGGGGGCGACGGCCTCCCGCCGGACAGCGCCGGGTGGTTGGACTACGGCCGGGACGACGAGGACACCGGCTCCTCTTCTTCCAGCGACGACGACGACGCCCCCGCGGAGAGTGACGCCCCGGAGATCGCCACCGAGGTGTGGTTCGACCCGCGCGGCGAGGACCCGCGCGGTGAGCTCGAGCAAGAGCTCCGTGTCCTGCGGGCGTTCCTGGAGTCCGCCTTCAATCCGGCGCGCTGGGGGCGCGTGGCGGCGCCGAGCACGGCGCGGCAGCACGTGCGGCGTGCCAGGTTCTTCGCGGTGTACGCCGCGCACACGCTGCCCGGCCAGGTCCGGTGCCTGCGGGAGGCGCTGGCCCAGGACGGCGAGCGGGCCAAGCAGCTGCTGACGGGCTTTGCCGAGGCCATGAGCCCGCGCTGGAAGTCGGCGACCCTGGCCTGCTACCTGGCCACGCTGCTGCAGGTCAGGGCCATGTTCTGGTCGGAGTTGTGGCAGGCCCGCCTGTACCCGGACGTCTCGCGCTGGCTGGGCAACCTGCACCGCCAGGCCCTGGCGTACGCCGCCGTGGAGGGGCGCTATGCCCCGCCCGAGCGGCCGGCGCAGTCCCTGTGGGACCTGCAGAGCCTGTTGTTTGCGGCCATTGCCGATTACCTCCGCCATTACCCCGAGGACCGAGAGCGGCGCTCGTCGGTGCCGCTCACCGAGGAGCGGTGGCCGGACTACCGGGAGGGCGTGCTGCGCCCCGCCCGGGTCGCCCTGCTGTGCTTGACCCTGACGCCGCCGGTGTCGAGGTCGTACATCCTGCGCAATCTCGAGTTTGGCCGCTCGTTGGAGCGCGACGTGGAGCAGGGCACGTGGTGCCTGAGCCTCACGGACCCGTTGGCGCTGAGCTCGCAGCAGAACAAGACGCGCGCCACGTACGGGGGCTACCGGCTGCCGCGCAGCCCCAACAGCTGGCCCGCGGCGAGGTTCCCTCCCCAGAAGTGCCCGTGGCCCCGGGGCTTCCGGCTGCGGGACGGCCGGGGGTCGGCGCTGGACTTCTGCCTGCTGGACCTGCAGCAGCGCGTGCTGCCCCCGCTGCTGGGGCAGGCGGCCGGCGGGCCGACCGCGCTGTTCCCCCGGGCGCTCAAGTACCGGACGCGGGCCGGCTGGGCCCGGCACGCGGCCAAGCGCCACGAGCCCCTGGACGGCCGCGACTGGGCGCTCTTCTTCCGCGAGGCGTGTGAGCACTACGCGTCGAAGCTCGTAGTCGACGGGCAGGAGTTCCAGCGCCCCGCGGGCTGGAGCCAGTACCTGGTGCCGAAGAACACGCGGCCGGCGAGCGAGACGATGGTGCGCAACCTGGAGGGCCAGGAGGTGGGGGCGGAGCTGGGCCTGCGCGCCGCGCCCGGCCAGCGGACGGCCGTGACGGCCGACGACCTGGCCATCTTTGCGTTCGGGTCGCAGCACTCGGTGCGCACGGTGGAGCGCTCGTACCTGCTGCCCAGCTACTTTGAAGAACGCGCGCGCAAGCTGGTGGCGTGGATCGATTCGGGGCTGCGTGAGCCGCACTGGACCGCCGAAGTCAAGCAGGAGAAGCTGCAAGTGACGCGCAGCCAGGCGGCCCAGAAGTTCTGCCAGCAGTTCTCGCTGCGCGGCCCCGTGCTGGAGCCCTTGCCGGCGGCCGAGGCAGCGCGGCGCGCCCGCGACCGGGCGGCCGTGCGCAACCTGCGGGGCTACACCATCCTGAACCTGCACGCGCAGCTGGGCCAGGCCGAGGCCGGCCAGCACGTGCCCGCGCGGGCCGAGCCACGGCCGTGGCCGGCCGTGGTCGTGGTGGATGACCCGGGCTTCGACGTGGTGGGCTTCCAGCAGGTGTACGGCCTCGACGCCAGGCAGGCTGCCAGGACCCTCACGGCCTTTTGGCAAAAGCGCCCGGACCAGGGCGCGCTGCACGGGGTCCGTATCCACGTCGTCTGCACGCTGCTGGAGGAGGGCGGGGAGCCCTCCGGCGGGTAGTGGGTGAACCCCCGGCGGACCTGGCGTCCAACTGGCAGGCGGCGAAGGAGTACCAGACTAAGTACGGGCGGGCTTTGCTGGCCGACGCCGGGTATTGGGAGCGGGGCGTGGCGGACTGCCTGCCCCCGCACGCAGAGGCGGGAGACGCGAAGAGATGGCCCGACGCCAGCCAGCTCGCTCAGCCCTACTTCTTCCGTTTCCGGATCAGGGACCGCGCGTACGGGGGCTGGCCCGACCGGTGGACGACGGCGGCCGAGGTGTTGGCGTGGTATGGAGCGAAGCGCGGCCACCTGCTAGGCAGCTGGTGCGCGAGGCAGGGCCTGGCCGTCCAGTCCAAGCTGCAGGTGTACTTGGACGCGCTGCGAGTCGGGTCGGCGCAACGCCTGGCCGCGCCGGCCGACCAGTTCGTGCTGGTCCAGTGGGTCGGCACCGCGCCCGAGCGCACCGAGGGCTACGAGCACGCCGGCCGCGAGTACTGGGGGCCCTGGTACGACCGCAACTGGGCCTGGCTGCCGGTCGCGTTGCTGCAGAAGGAGTACAACCGCGCGGACTGGACCGTGACCTATGACTTGCTGACCCACCGCCTGGGCGTGCACGGCAAGTTTGCCCTGTACCTGCCCCCGGCCGTGGTGGCCGAGGTCCGCAGCCAGGCCCGCGTCGTCGCGGCTCCCGCCGCTCCGCCCGCCGCACCGCCCGCCACTCTTGCGCCGGGCGCCGGCAGGCCGGGGGGCGGGCGGCGTGCCCAGAAAAAAGGGGCTAAGCGGGGCGCGGCGGGCGCGTCCTGAGCCCCCCCCCCCTCCCCCATCCTCTGCGTCGGCTGCTTGGGCGTCGCCGCGCCGGGGTGGTCGTCCGGCACTGTCGGCTGGGGGGGGCAGGGGTGCTCCCTCCCCCTCCTCTAGGCCGCACCCTCTCTCTCTCTCTCTCTCACGGCCGCACGCGGCCTGGTTAAGCAAGAGCCTCTGTAATAAAGAAATACTTAGCCCTGCTGGGGGGCCAGACTGTACAACCACTGCCTTTTGCCTGCCGGCCGTCCCTTTCCTCCCCCCCCCCCTGTGGGGGCGTGGCCGTGCCGGTGTGCCCGCCGTCCCTTTTCCCCTCTGGGGGCGTGGCCGTGCCGGTGTGCCCGCCGTCCCTTTTCCCCTCTGGGGGCGTGGCCGTGCCGGTGTGTGCCTCACGCCGCCCGGGGTCCGCTCGGGGGTTCCCTCGGGGGTCCCCTCGGGGGTCCGCTCGGGTCCGTGCAGAGTCCGTGCGGGGTCAGTCGCACGGCCGGAGCAGGAAGAAGGCGTCCCCTAGGGGGGTGGCCGGCCACTAAAGAAACTCCAGTAGGACGAGTCGGGGTGGGAGGCCTGTCCCAGGCTCTCGCCGAGGAAGGTGCTGCCGTTGCGTTCAAAGAGTGACTTCTCGAACGGGTCCCGCTCCAGCTTCTCGTAGCCGCTGCGGCTGACGGGCAGCAGCAGCCCGTGTGCGTCATCACGCGCGACAGTGTTTCGGTGTGCAGCTGGTTGAGGCCTCCGATGCCCGCCAGGGACCGGCCCAGCTCGTAGCGCAGGCACAGCGCCGCCGCCTCGATGCCGAGCAGCTGGTACGCGAGGGAGGGGTCGCTGAACTCGACGGTCTCGGGCACCCACTCCGGGCGGGCGAGCAGCTTGCGCAGCCGCTCCAGGCTGACCTGGCCCGGCTGCAGCGCCAGGCTGAGCACGGACGACGCCCGGTCGTAGCTGGCCTTGGCGACGCCGGTCGCGGGCCAGCAGGCGGCCAGGGCCCGGCGCAGGGCCGACGTACAGAACAGCTCGGTGCTGTTGTACTGGTACGTGCTGGCGCGCACCCGGCGGGTCGTGGGCGGCCGCTTCGGGGACCCACCGCCACCGGCGGCGGGGGCCGGCGGCCGCTTCGGGGACCCGTCGTTCCCGGCGGCGGGCCGGACCAAGCGGGCGAACAGGTACAGGCGGGCGTGGGGGGGCACGGCGTCCCCGGCGGGGGCCTCGACCCAGGCCGACAGCGCCAGGAAGGCGGGCAGCTGGGCGCGGACGGCCGCGACCACCAGGCGGTGGGTCAGCCCGCGCCGGGCGCAGGCCTCGCCGTCCAGCTCGAGGACACAGCCCTCCGCCGACACCGGGGCGCCGCCGCCCCCCGCCGGCGGCGCACGCGCCCCCCGCCGGCGTCCAGGTCCCGGTCCTGCTGGTACAGCCAGAGCGCCCGCCCGCGCGTGGCGGCCTGCGCCTGGGCCGCGCGCAGCTCCTGGTGGTAGTCCCGGAAGCAGTGCAGCTCGAGGCAGAGCTCGTAAGGTTCGAGCTGCTCAAAGAGGTTGACTAACTCGGCGGGCGCGCTGCCGCTGTGCAGGGCCGGCACGCGGCCGCGGGCCGCGGGGTCGAGCCCGCGCCAGCGCTCGATCTCGGGCAACGAGCGCACCCGGCCGAGCACGAAGTAGTCCCGCTGCTTCGGCTGCAGCCTGGTCAGGGCCAGGATGCGCGGGAGGCCCTCGGTGGACCGCATGACGCTGCTGGCCTTGTGCCGGGTGTTGAGCGTGAGCTGGGTGCCCAGGTGGCCGTACGACGAGGCGGCCAGGCCCCCCACGGAGTGGCCAAAGTGCAGCAGCGAGCGCCCGCAGCAGTAGAGGACCTGCTTGAGCAGCGCCTCCAACAGGCCGAGCGACAGGGCGTAGACGCCGGCCGCGCGGTGGGCCGCGCGGTGTGCGCGACGTACGCCTGCGGGCTGGACCAGGCGTCCTCGTCCGGCGATTGCAGCAGGGCCAGGACGGCGCGCTCCACGAGCTCGTGGGCCCGGGCGGCGTCGCGCTCCGGTGCGAGCGGTGCATCCCGTGCCAGCGCCGGGTAGCCCCGGCGCACCCGGCACACCAGCTCCGGCAGGCCAAAGGGCGCCTGCGGGGCCCAGGCCGCGTCGGGGCGGACGAGCGCCGCCCGCCAGCGCAGGCGGGCGAACAGGACGACGGAGCGCCGCACGCGCTCCGCCTCGGCCGGCCGGACGCCCAGCTCTGCCTGGACCACGGCCCACAGGTCCCGGCAGCGGCCGCACGCGCCCGTGGCCACCGGCGCCCCGGCGGGCGGGGGGCGCTCGAGGCAGAGCGGGAGCAGCGGGTGCCGGCCGCAGGGCCTGGCGCGCTGCTGGTGTTGCTGCTGCAAGAAGTCGGCGAGCCGTGACTCGACCGGGCGCCAGTGGAGCCCGTCCTGCAGCCGGCAGGGGAAGTCGATGACACAGTCCCGCCCGCGCACCAGCAGGCCCGGGGGCGCCAGGTAAGCGCCCTGCAGCACAAAGTTGAGGGTGTGCTGGAAGTAGCCCGTGGTGGCCACGGTCCGCACGTTCTGGCCCACGACCTCGCGCGACGCGGCCATGTGCCAGCCGAAGCTGCGCAGCGACAGCCCTGCCAGGAAGGACTCGCGCACGAAGCCGCTGTCGTCGGGCGCGCCGGGGCGCGAGTAGGCGCTGCGCCGGCCGCCGACGCTCGGCTCGATCAGGGAGCCGGCGTACAGGTGCAGGCCGGCCTGGAGCTGCAACTGCTGCACGTCCTCGAGGGAGCCCTTGGCGCCCGACACGATGCTGGACATGATCCCGCGCGTGTGCGGCGCGGCCAGCCAGGCCCGCTGGTGTTCTTGCGCCAGGGACCGCAGCCGAGCCCCGTGCTGGTTGCACCGGGCGAGCAGGTCGCGCTCGGCGCCCAGGTCCGCCGCCAGCAGGGCGGCCAGGCGCCGCTCACGGCGAACCCAGCCCGGCCGGCGGGCCGGGGGCGGGGCACGCCCGGCCCCGGGGCCGGGGCCGCCGGGGCCGGGCGCGGGGCCGGGGGGCCGCCCCAGCGCCGGGGGGGGCGGCAGCTCCGCCGCGGGGCGCGGGGCCAGGTCCGCCAGCGACAGCGTGAGGGCGCGGCGGCGGTTCAGCCAGGCCACGAACACGCTGACGCAGTCGAGGAAGAATGCCGCCCACTGGGGGGCGTAGTCGCTGTACAGGAGCTTGACGAGGCTGTCGCGGCCCTGGCCCAGGGGCGGCGCGGGGGGACCCAGCGGCCCCTGCTCGCCCCCCCGGCCCGACGCCAGCGCGTGGCGGGCCTGCGCCTGGCTCACGAAGGACAGGGGCAGGAACCAGCCCAGCACGTCCCACGCGGTGCAGCCGTCGTCCGGCGGCCCCGGGCCCGCGCGCAGGTAGCCGGGGGGCGCCGGCACGTGCCGCTCCAGCTGCGCGCGCAGGGACAGGACGTCGGCCGGCCGAAGGTGTCGGGCCCCCGGAGCGCGCCCGCCAGGACGTTGAGGTTGTCGAGGGCGAGCTTGGCCACGTTCTCGGACGCGGCGCGCGTCACAATGTGCTGGCAGGAGCCGATGGCCTCGTCCGCCGACCAGCCGTCCAGGGGGTCCTGCAGCGCCACCAGCGTGATGACGTCCCCGTCGTTGTCGCCGTTGAAGGGGATCTCTTCGATCGGGTTGAGCGCCAGGCAGAAGTGCTGCGGGGCAAACTCGGGCCGGTCCACCGCGAGCCGCCGCGCGTGCAGGCGGGACAGCGCCGCCAGGCACGAGGGGGGCTCGCTGAGGAGGTCGGTGCGGGGCACGAGGACCGAGAACACGCGCGCGCTCTGCGGCGACAGCGTGGGCTGGCGGTTGAGGAGGACCTTGCTGCCCTGCGTGAGGCTCATCTCCAGCACGTCGCCCACGTGCAAAAAGTCCGAGTACGGCCGCGCCCCGCCCCCCCGGCCGGCGGCGGCCAGCTCGTCGAGCAGCAGCGGGGGGCAGAAGGCCAGGGGGTTGAACACGGAGCCGCGCTGGGGCGAGCTCGAACTGGCCGCCCGCTGCGCGCCGCGCGGCCGCCGCCACAGGAGGACCAGCGCGGGATACACGTCCCCGTACACGAGGTCGGGGTTGCGCTCGCGCAGGGCCACGGCCTCGGCCGTCCGCCCCTCCTCCCGGAGCCGGGTCAGCCGCGCCTGCCAGCCGCGCAGCCGGGCCCGCGCCTGCTGGATCAGGTCGGCCCGGGCGCGCACCGACTCCACGTTCTGCGCCGTGACGCGCACACACTCGAACTGCGTGCGCAGGAAGCCCCAGCCCACCATGACGTGCCCCACCGGGACGGTGGCGACGCCGATCAGGACCCCGCGGCCGGAGCAGTTGAGGCGCTTGCCGAGGCCGTTCTTGCGGAACTCGCCGTCCTTGCGGCTCAGGAGCTCGCTGAGGCTGCGGAGCCCCTCGGGCGGCCGCAGCGCGGGCGGGACCGTGGGCGGGGCCGCGGCCGCCGAGTGGGGCGCCGGGGGGTGCACGGGCGCGTGGCTCGTGAGGCCCGCACACCAGCAGTTGTAGGCGGCTGTCAGCGTGCGGAGGTACTCGGTCGTCAGCACGCAGCCCGGCCCCTGCTGCCACAGCGCGCCCGCCTCGAGCGCCAGCGGGGCGCCGGGCGCGGCCCGGGCGGGGTTGCCCCACGCCCGCCCCCCAGGTGCCACTCCAGCGCCAGCCGGAGCTCCCAGGCGCAGCGCAGCAGGTCGGCGACGGCGTACGCGTTGTCGGCCAGCTCGTGGCAGTATCTCAGCAGCACCTGGCGGCCGTCCACGCTCGCGTGCGTCACGGGCAGCAGCGCGCGCGAGGGGACCAGGCACGCGAAGCGGAAGAGGCGTTCGGGGTGCGCGGGCAGGCGGGCCCGCGCCCAGGCGTCGGCCGGCGCCGCGGCGAGCCAGGCGCGCAGCGCCGCCGAGGGCACCTGCGCCCGGCCGCCGCCGGCCCGGGGGCAGCACCAGCCGCACAAGTTCTCGAGCGCCGCGCGGCCGGCGGGGCCGCGGAACTGGACCTCGGCCCACAGGCCACACAGCTTGACCAGGCGGGGCTGCTCGCAGCCGCAGCCGCCCGCCTCCACCGCACAGCGCACTACACCCCGCTTGCGGGCCAGGGCGCTGCCCAGGGCGCGGGACATGAGCGCCGCGCCCGGCGCCGCCACGGGGGCGGCCGAGCCCAGGCCCCGGACCGGCGGCGCCGGCGGCAGCCCCCGCGCGGCCTCCTCGCGCCGCACAAAGTCGCGCAGCGTAGCGCAGCAGCCACCGAGGACCGCGAGCCTGGCCCGGCAGGCCACGAGCTGCTCCTTCAGCCCGGCCGCCGACTGCAGCTCCGCCGCCAGCGCCGGGGGCAGCTCGCGGCCCAGCCCGCGCGGCAGCCGGCGGGTCACGCCCGCGTGCGCCAGCTTCTGCAGGCGCTGCAGCAGCGCCTCTGCCAGGGACGCCTCACGCAGGCTCAGGCACGCCGCCGCGGCCAGCGAGAACGGCTGCCCGGCCGCGCAGGCGAGCGCGCGCCACACCTGCTGCAGCCTGGCCAGCAGCACGCCCCCCAGCAGTACGTCCGTGCGCTGGCGCTGGGCGGCGGCGTGCGACAGCTTGTTGCGGCGGTGCTGCTGCGCCAGCAGCCCGTTCCAGCGCTCGCGGACCCGGGCCAGCACGGACCCCCAGGCCTCCAGCGCCGCCGCCGGGCCGGGCCACGCGCCCCCCACGGCGGCGGCCGCCCCCGCCGCCCCCTCGGCGGTCAGCAGCCATGAGCGCCGGCTCGTGTCGGCCGCCGCGGGGCAGGCCAGCAGGTCCGGGCCCGCGGCCGCGGGCTCGTCCCCGGCACAGGCCTGCCAGTCGCCCCACCTGGCGGCCCAGGCCACCTCGTCCTGCCCGCTGGCGTGGCCGGGCGCGTGGGCGACCTGGAGCTGCAGCTGTGCCAGCCCCGTCACCCGGTCCAGGGACTCGACGAGCGCGCGCTGCTGCTCCTGGCTCAGGACGGCCCGGCCGCAGGCCGCCGGCCCCGCCTCCTCCTTGGCCAGCACCGCCGTGTCCCACAAGAAGGCCCCGCACTGCTTACACACCAGGGACAGGGCCAGCGACGCCTGCTTTTCGAACTGGGGGAGCAGCCACGGCTCCGGTACCTCGAGGTGGAAGGAGTGGTAGGTGCAGGCCAGCAGGTCTTGCTCGCACAAGGAACAGCACTTGGTGGCGCTGTCGGGCGTCAGCACGGGGTCGTGGTACGTGAACTTGGCCTGGTTCTCCTCGGTCCCGAGCCCCGACAGCCAGCCGGCCGACACGTCCCGCACGTCCAGGTCCGTAGCTAGCTCGGCGGCCAGGCTGAGCACGTAATGGTCATCGCCGTCCGCCGGGCAGGGCGCGCGCACCTCCTGGACTGCTTGCCACATGCGGCCGGGGCTGACCCCACACAGCCGCTTCGTCTCTGCTCGGCGTGGCAATGTGGCCAGCCCAGGGAGAGCGGGAGGAGGCCGGCTCGTTCTTCCCTGGCTGGCTGGGGGAAAGGAGGACCCTCTCCTCTCTCTCTCTCCTCTCCGTCCCTGGGGAGGAAAAGTGCAAGGGGAAGGGGAACGGCAGGGGCCAGGGGGGGGGGGGGGGCGGCCAGTGTCCTCTGCGCTCGCTCCCCTGCCGTCCGGGCCGTCCCCTCCACGACGCGCGCGCTCCCTGCCGTGATCGCTAGGTAAAGCAACCAAGGAAAGCATGGCGGCCCGACACACCCTGGGGTTCCCGGCCGATGCCTGGCGCCAGGTCAGGGACTACCTGGGCTGGCACCCCGAGCTAGGGGCCGTGAGCCCCGAGCTGCGCGGATTCCTGGACAGGCCTGGTGCCTGGGCGCGCTTCCGCTGCACCGAGCTCGACCTAGGCAGTCCTGCTCGGGCTACGGCCTTCCAGGCCTGGCTGGGCCAGGCCTGGAGCCAGGAGAAAGTCCGGGTAGGGACCCTGGTGTTGGCCATAGAGGTGCTGAGCGCCCGGGGCGGGGCCTGGGCCAGCCTGGCCGTGGACGGGCTGCGCCTAACGGGACCGGGGAGGCTCACGAACGAACATATCCAGACCCTAGTGGAGCTCTGGCCTGGGCTAAGGCAGCTCAAGCTCGACCTCACGGAGCTTGACCAGATCACTGAGCGCGGGTTCGCGTGCTTGGTTGGACTGCAGAACCTGCAGCGCCTTGAGATTAGGCGGTGCGGCCATATATACTATCATTGGCCTGTGTACGTGAGGAGAATGCAGAACTTGCAGGAGCTTTACCTCGGTGAAGTGCGTGTCACACGTAATAATTTAGAAGAACTGGCAGAGCGGCTGCAGCTGCGGCGGCTAACAATCGAGGCTGGCCTCGGCGTCGAGGACTTTACACTGGAGGGCCTCGCGCGGATGCAGTCTCTAGAGGAGCTGTGTCTCCGCGATTGTTCCGAGATCCTGTGGAGGCAGCCCTTACCAAACCTGCCGCTGCTGCAAAAGCTCGACCTTAGCGGGTGTTACGAGCTCCAGAGCGATGAGCTGTTGTCGGAGCTGAACCCGCCTGCGCTGCTGGAGCTGGACTTGAGTTGCTGCTCGAACCTTAGCTCGCTGGTCATTGTACCAACGCTGCTCTCCTTGCGGAGACTCCGCCTCGACGACTGTAAGAAGCTGCCCGAACTGCTGTCCTTGGCTTCGCTGCACGACCGGGTGGGCCTGGAGGACCTCAGCCTCGCCGGCTGGAAACAGCTCACGGACGCGGGACTGGCGCGCTTGCAGGGACTGCCGAACCTACGAAAACTCAACCTCAGCGGTTGTACGAAAATCACGGACCCGGGAGTGAGTTTCCTCGTCCAGCGCCTGCCGAGCCTAAGAGAACTCGACCTCGAGGGCTGTACCGAGCTCACTGAGTTGGGGATGCAGGCACTACGAGAGTCTAGGCCGCTTGTTCTAATAACGACCGAAGGAATGAATGAATGAGGACCGCGCTAGCTTCTTCAGGCAGAGACGCCCGAAAAAGCCCTAGCCCAGGGGGGAGGGCCCTCCCTCCCCCGGTTGAGACCCGTGCCTTAGCAGGAGCCGCGTACTTAAAAAAAGGAGCCGTGTACACAAGTCAAAAAATGTGGTTGTTGGTAGCCTACGACACGCGGCGCGGGCCGCACCTACTGCCGCCCCCCCCCCCCCCCCCCCCGCGCCCTCCCTTTGTGCCCCCCCCCCCCTTCCTTCCAGGGGGTTCGAGCGCAACGCCCAGCGGCCGGGCCAGCCTCGTCCCGCACGTCCAGGTCCGTAGCTAGCTCGGCGGCCAGGCTGAGCACGTAATGGTCATCGCCGTCCGCCGGGCAGGGCGCGCGCACCTCCTGGACTGCTTGCCACATGCGGCCGGGGCTGACCCCACACAGCCGCTTCGTCTCTGCTCGGCGTGGCAATGTGGCCAGCCCAGGGAGAGCAGGAGGAGGCCGGCTCGTTCTTCCCTGGCTGGCTGGGGGAAAGGAGGACCCTCTCCTCTCTCTCTCTCCTCTCCGTCTCCGAAGAGGGAGAATGCAGGGGGGGAAGGGGGACGGCAAAGGGGAGGGTACCAGTCCCCGCGGCGCTCGCTTCTCTGCCGTCCCTTCCCTCTACGACGCGCACTCCCGGCCATGACCGGCAGCTAAACCAACAAAGGAAAGCATGGCAGACCGACCTACCCTGGGGCTCCCGGCCCGGGCCTGGCCCCAGGTCATGAACTATCTGGGCTGGGGCCCCGAGCTAGGGGCAGTGAGCCCCGAGCTGCACGGATTCCTGGACAGGCCGGGGACCTGGGCGCGCTTCCGCTGTACCGAGCTCGACCTAAGCACTCCTGCCCGGGCTACGGCCTTCCAGGCCTGGCTGGGCCAGGCCTGGAGCCAGGCCAAGGTCCAGGTAGGGACCCTGGTGTTGGCAATGGAGTTACTGAGCGACCAGGGCAGGGCCTGGGCAAGCCTGGCCGTGGACGGGCTGTGGCTGACGGGGCCGAAGGACCTCACGTACGAACGCGGCCAGCTCCTGGTGAAGCTCTGGCCTAAGCTAAGGCAGCTCGACCTCGACCTCGCCGACCCCCCCGACCCCAACGTCCCCGACTGGAAAAGGAAACGCGGCCAGGTCCATGAGCTCGGGTTCAAGCACTTGGCTGAACTGGTGAATTTGCAGCGCCTCGTGATCAGGGAGTGCCAGCGTGTAACGCCTGGCTGGTCCGCTTACGTGAGCCGGCTGAAGAAATTGCAGGAGCTGTACGTCAGTGGAGTGTGTGTCACATATAGTGATTTATCCAAACTGGCAACGCTGCCGCAGCTGCGGAAGCTAACAATCGAGGCTGGCCCCGGCGGGGACTTTACACTGCAAGGCCTCGCGCGGATGCGGTCCTTAGTGGAGCTGTCTCTTCGCGGTTGTTCTGAGGTCAAGGGAGAGCAGCCCTTACCAAACCTGCCGCTGCTGCAAAAGCTCGACCTTAGCGGGTGTATAGAGCTCCGGAGCGACGGGCTGTTGTCGGAGCTGAACCGGACCGCGCTGCTGGAGCTGGACTTGAGTTTGTGCTTGAACCTCAGCTCGCTGGTCATTGTACCAGAGCTGCTCCAGCTGCGGAGACTCTGCCTCGCTGATTGTACAGAGCTGCCCGGACTGGAGTCCTGGCCTTGGCTGCAAAACCTGGTGGACCTGGAGGACCTCAGCCTCGCCGGCTGGAAACAGCTCACTGACGACGGACTGGCGTGCTTGCAGAGACTGCCGAACCTACGAAAACTCAACCTCCGCGACTGTAAGAAAATCACGGACCCAGGAGTGAGTTCCCTCGTCCAGCGCCTGCCGAGCCTAAGAGAACTCGACCTCGAGGGCTGTACCAAGCTCACTGAGCTAGGGATACAGGCGCTACGAGAGTCTAGTCCGCTTGTTATAATAACGACCGAAGGAATGAATGAATGAGGACCGCGCTAGCCTCTGCAGGCAGAGACGCCCGAAAAATCCTAGCCCAGGGGGGTAAGCGCTCTCCCTCCCCCGGTTGAGACCCGCGCCTTAGCAGGAGCCGCGTACTTAAAGAAAGGAGCAGTGTACACAAGTCGAAAAATGTGGTTGTTGGTAGCCTACGACACGCGGCGCGGGCCGCACCTACTGCCGGCCTCCCCCCCAATCTTTCCAGGGGTTCGAGCTCAACGCTCAGCGGCCGGGCCAGCCTCGTTTCGCACGTCCGGGCCGGTGGCTAGTAACTCGGCGGCCAAGCCGAGCACGCCAGGGGGGGCCGTCGCCGTCGCCCGCCGGGCGGGGGCCGAGCGCACGTTCCTTTACTTCTGGCCACAGACGGCCAGGGCTGCCCTCTGAACCGCCCCGCCTCTGCCAGGCGCGGCCAGGTGGCCAGGAGAGGCTGGGACCACCACGCTAACCCCTTCTTCTCTCCCCCCCCCCCCCCCCCCCCCCCCCCCCCGCGCCCGCACCTCCCGTGCGCCCGCACATTCTCCTCCCCCCCCTCGCCGGGCCAGCCGAGGGCCGCCTCCCCGCCCTAGGAATAAAAGGTCGGAGCTTAGAGCGGCCGATGGCTAACCAGGGGCATCGGGCTATCGAGGGGTCCGGCCCTCGGGCGCACCCTGGCCAGGCCGGGCCCTCCCCGTCGTTGACGGGGAACTTGCTCAGTTTCCTCGGTGGCTCCGACCGCCTCGCTGCTGGCTGCCTTTCCCCTACCTGGCCAGCCAGGGAGCGAGAGGATGCCGTACGGCAGACTTTGCTCCCCGCGTGCCTACAACGCTACAACTGGCTACACGGTTCGCAGGAGCATGACCCCCCGGCCACGACCGCCTACAGCAAGTGCTGTCAGAGCTCGGCCAGTACGTGGATCAGGTCTACACTGGCTCGCGCCCGCGGACGGACAACGAGGGCGCGTGGAAGCTCACCGCGAGTGGCTTGAAAAAGCAGAAGTCGCTGTTTTTCCATAATCTGCTAGCGCCCGGGCAAGACAAGCTGTGGGCGGGAGAAACCACTGCTGACGCGGCCGTGCGCTATTGGAGGGCGGTGGCCGACGCCGTCGAGCAGTTTGCGCCTGGGCCTAGGGCCGCCAGCCTCGCCGAGGAAGAGCCGTTCGACCCCTGGTTTGCACAAGACGAGCGGCCCGAACCGGCGGGGTCCACCGACCTCACGGTGACACTCGCCCCGCTGGGCCCGGGCGCGGCCAGAGATGTCATCACACTGACGCCGCGGAGCACGCGGCACTTTCCGTTCCGACCTGAGGCGGGGATGCAACGCAAGATTACTTCCTTGTACCTGCACGGCTTCCCCTTAGCCTTCCTCGGAGCAGGGGGAGGCGGATTCCCTTCCGGCTCGCGGCTCAGGACGAGCTGCGGAGGCTGCGCCTGTCGCAGATGGACTGCCCCCCGAGGAGCACGAACTGCGCTTCGAACGCTGCGCCGCGCTGGAGGAGCTCGTGTTTACGCGGAAAGCGCCGGCGGCGACCGCTACACTCGCCTTCAACTGGTGCCGCAACCTCCGCGTCATCGATACCTCCACTGGCGGCAGCGGCCGCAGCCCGTCTCGATTACGCTGCTAGGGGACTACAGATCGCTCCTGCTCAGGCCCGGCCCCGGAGACCTGCGGTTGATGACGCTGCATCCCTGCGACCTACTGGGACTGGCCTTGCGCGGACCGCCAGTGGGGGTACAGCCCAGCTAGAACTTCGGTGCGGGCACGCCTTCGCCTCCTTGGTCTGGTACGGTCTGCGAGAAGCAACCAGTGATGTCAGCACTACTGTTAAGGACAGTGAGGTCCTGGATCTGCTGTCGTGGCCGGACCTCCGGTGGGCGCGGGGCTCTTTCTCGCTAACAGCAGACCTTCCTAAAAAGGACGGGAGGTTTGAAGATGCTAGCACCTATGATAATAGGTCTCCCCCGCGGTACGAGGTCGAACTGCCCACATTGGAGACGTGTGCAGGGGACCTAAAACTGAAGCTCGTAGGCTGCCAGTACCTGCGGAAACTCGAACTACCCAAGCTGTGGCAGGTGGGCAGGGACCTAACCCTAACACTCGAATACTGCTTCGACCTCCAGACCTTCGTGCTGCCCGTACTGGCTTCCGTCGGTGGACGTCTCGCGCTAACACTGAATACAGCACGCGGATGGGACGCATCATCGGGGGCGCCCTGCACCGAGGTAGTGTTGCCAGCCCTCACAAAATGTGGATCCGCCTCCCTTGTCATCCTGTCAGCCGAGGAATTAACCTGCCTGGGGCTGCCAGCGCTCTGCCGGGCGGACAGCGTTGAAGTAACCTTAGAGAAGTGCGCTGGCTTAAGCGTGGTGTCTCTGCCAGCGCTCAGCCGGGCCAACAGCGTCCAAGTAACTGTAGCGCAATGCCGAGGCTTACAGCAGGTGTCACTGCCAAATCTAGCGCTGCCGGCGGTGCAAGGGCGGGACGACGCTTACCCCGAAATCACAGTCACAGCCTCAGACTGCGGCAGTCTCGAGAGGTTGGAAGCCCCCGAGCTGAAGACTGCCAGGTTGATCAGGCTCGAGATACACGGCGGTGCTCTGCCGTCGGTGGACCTGTCCGGCCTGCGCGAGTGTAAAGAGAAACTAACCCTGACTTGCGTGGGCCCAGAGCACGGGGCGCGCGGCGGGTCGTCTCTGGCCCCCAAGCTGGCACTCGATAACTTGTCAGAGGTGGGGGGCCTGGCGGAGTTCAAGTTTGAAGCAAGCCACTGCTTCCAAGAGCTCCGGTGGCCCCAACTAGCTAAGGCGACCAAGCTCGACGTGAGCTGCATGCGATGTAGCCAGCTGCTCGAGCCAGTCTGCCGGCACTACTGGAAGGCCAGACGAGTCTCGCGCTGGACTTCCTGCGGTGTCCACTGCTAGCCGGGCTGCAGGTGCCGCTCTGGAAGACGGCCGCGCGCGATACGTACATCAGGCTGCTTGACTGTGGCTCTGTCACCGGACTGTGCTTCCCCAGCCTGGTAGGCCAGCAGTCCCCGCCGACCGGAGTCGACGCCAAAGATCCGAAGTTCATGCTCACTCTCGCAGGCTGTCAGCGGGTGCGGAAGCTAGCTTTGCCCCGGCTGGAATCTCTGTGCACCCCCCTGAACGTGGAAATCTACGACTGCCCAGGCTTCGAGGAATGCCTGCTGCCCCGTCTGGTTGCCTGCCCGTCGGCCAGATTCTACTTGGCACGGTGCCCAAGCGTACAAAGCTTTCCCGTGCTCCCGCTGTCTAGTCTCGACGGAAAAGCAACAGTGCAGCTCAAGTTCAAGGACTGCGCCACGTTCAGCAACCTCGCCCTGCCTGAGAAGCTAACCGCAGGCACGTTCAAACTCACGCTGACGAAGTGTCCTGAGCTCCAGGAAGTGAAGCTGCCACCCGATCTGGCCTGCGACGTCCTAGAGATTACGGTTGCAGATTGTCAGAGTTTCCGACGTCTTAGCCCCTTGGTCACTCGGCCAGCGTGGGCCGTCGGACGGAAGCAGGAAGCGGTCGCCCGGCTAACGTTCAGAGACTGCGCGTCATTACGGCACCTGTCACCGGTACCACCGGACGGAGAGATCGGCAAGCTCGCGCTAGAGCTCGTGAGATGCCATAGCCTGCAGGAACTAGCCCTGCCCCCCCAGGTGGTCTGCGCTGGCCTTAACGTCTCGGTTTCGAACTGTAACTCGTTCGGGCGCCTCGGCCTCCCTAACGCCTGGGAGCAGGACGCCGTCGTGACGCTAGCGTTCAAGGAATGTGCAGCGTTCAGCAGCCAGGTTCTACCCCAGGAGTTCAAGGTGAAAAGCCTCGTGCTCGTGATCGAGAAGTGCACAGGGCTGGGGGAGCTGACTCTACCCCCTTGGCCTGCTTGCGACAAGCTCGAGCTCTGGGTACTGGACTGTGCTTCTCTCAGGAGCATAACTCTCCCCGCTCGAGAACCGGGACGGCGGCTGGGGTGCCCCCTACTGCAACGAGTGGAGAACGAGCCGCGTGATTATCAGTCGCGGACAGTGGACGAGTGCCCAGCCTGAGGGGGCGCCCTGGCTAGGCGGTACAGCACAGATGGGCAGAGCTAGGCAGGCTGTCTCTTTCTGGCTGTCAAGGCTTCCCGGGCTCTCTGTCGCGAGTCTTCCTTGTACCGGGGCTCCGGGCCGGGGCGGCGAAAGGGAGCGCCAGCAAAGCGCGGAATTTAAAAAAAAATAAAATCTGACATACTACGTTTGTTTCCTCCTTTTTTATCCTGACAACCGCACGGCCAACGTGCCGTCAGTCTGTAGCGTCTAGAACTTCGTCTAGCGGCAAGACGTCTGATACGCAACAGCTGAGGTGAGGCTTGGCTTGTCGGAGCCGCTCCACGGTGGCTACCGGAATAGCGGCCTCCGGCTCCGGCGTGGCGTGGTACAGCAGGCCCGCCGTTTTCAGTGTGTGCGCGGCATGGAGCTGCACCAAGGTGTGGGAAGCCGGGGGTCGGGCCGGGGTTGCTCTTTTAATTCTCTCCTCTCCTCTCAGTTGGCTTAGAAGGGGGGAGAATGGAAGGGGGACAAGGGGAGAGGGTGGGGCTTCGGAAAGAAATTCTATTTTCTTGCCCTGGTGGCAAGCTGGGGGGGGGCGCGTCTTTTTTTCTCTCACTTTTCTCCCTATGTTGTGGGCGGGAGGGCTGGAGGCAGAGCGAGTTCCGACCCAGGCTACCAGATACTACGCGCTGGCCGTCGTGCAATGCGCCCTGGGGCACTGCAGTGGTCTGGAGTTCGGCCTCCTGGCAGGGGGGCAGTGCGTTTGGCTAGCCGCCGAGGATCCCGCACGGCTGGCGCTCGACCTGGGCGGACGGATTGGATACCTCCACGCCGTGGACGAGTCAGACTTTACGGCAGCCACCGACGAGGGGCCGTGGCAGACCAGCCGCTCCGGGCAGGCGCCGGTTTCTATTGGGGGAGGAAGCCTGAGAATGCCGGACCTCTTCCTCGAGCTGCAACGCCTGGCGGGCGACGACGTACGCCTGCTGGCGTTCCGGCACGCAGAGCTCTCCAAGCCACCACCACCACCCGATTTCTGGCTGGACTTCGGCCAGCGGCACTTTTTGGAGACCGAGGGCCTGAAGCCGCTGGGCCACGGGGCCATCGGCACAGTCTACGACGTGGCCGGGCGGGGCAGGTCCTCAAGGAATCCCGCTGCGCGGTGGGCGACCTGGTGCCGGGGCAGGGAATTTTCTGGCACCAAACGCGGTTCGCGAGCTCGCCCTTTGCGCGGTCCGCGGGCGGCGTGGTCCCGTTGCTGCGGTACGGTTTCCGCAGGGCCGGCCAGACTGCGCCACTGCTGGCACAGTCGATCGCGGATGGTCCGTACAGCCGTTATCGGCAGGAATGGGAGCACCGCAGCAGGTCGCTACTGGTCATGCAGACCCTGTGGCCCAAAGCCAAGGGCGAGCCCTTATCAGGAATGCTGCGCAGCCCCGCGGCGGCCGGCCTGCCACAGGTCCTGGTGCGGCTGGAATGCGTCCTGGCGGAGATGCACGCGGCGGGGTACGCGCACAACGACCTGCACGCCGGCAACATCCTGGTGCAGGGCCCCCACCAGGTCACAGTGATCGACTACGACCTGGTCAGGCCCGCGAATGCCGACAGCACCTGGGGGGACTACATGTCGCTGGCGTGCCTGACGTTTGACGCCAACCACATGTCTATCTTGGAAAAGTTTTTTCCAGAGGGCGGCGTGCGCACCAAGTTGGCCTCGGCCGGGCTCGAGCAGCTGCCCAGGCTGCGCCACTACGCGCACGTTGGACGCTGGGAGCCCCTGGGCGCGCTGGACCTGTTGTTGTTCCAGCGGCAGCACCTGCAGCTGTTGGGCTTGGACCCGGATGCCGTGAGCTACGAGGTGGAGTACCACCTGCCGCCCCACGTGACCATGGCCTTGCTGGCCAGCACGACCAACCCGCGGGTCTTCCGCGTGGTGCTGGAGCGGGCCGCGCCTGCTCCGGTCGTGGCGGCCGCCGCCAGCCAAGTTACGCTGCGTCTACCGCCCAACACATCTTACTCTAGGGCCACCACTCACGATGAAGTCCGGGGGGAGCCACCCAGCCCCTCGGCTACTGCTGCTGCCCAGCCAGCGGAGCAGCCCGCAAGCTAAGCCGGAAGTAACTGCCCTGGCGTGCTGGCCGGCACCGCGGCTGACCAGTCCGCTCCGTGGTGAACGCGGGTCGGAGCGGCAGCCAGACCCGCGTCCGGACGAGCGCCAGGCGGCCGCCACAGTCGTGACGACCACTCCTGAGACGGTGCGCAAGAGGACACGCCGCGAGATTGAGGCAGAAGCCTCCCGCCCCGCCCCCGTCGCCCGTTCGGCCAATACTTGGCAAGGAGGAGTTAAGCTAGTAGAGCTGCGCCTGCCGGGACGGCCCGCGTAAGCCCTGGCTGTGTACAAACAGTGCGCTGCTCTCTGGTTCGCCAGGTCGCTAAAAAGCTTAGGTGTATTAGAGACTGCTGTGTACCCAAACCCCGGCCCGCGCCAAACAACGAGTCCAAACTTTAAAAATGTGCCTTGTACTAAAAAGAACAGAAAAGGTTGGTCTAACCTGGTGGACGCTTGGGAGGGGGGCGCTCCCCCGTGGGAGAGCGACCAAGAAGCGGGAGGAGGGAGGGCAGCTCTGCTGCCTCTGCCTAGCCGACCGCCTCCCGTGGCGGGCCGGCCGCGGGCTCCGGCGTGGCGCGGTACAGCAGGCCCGCCGCGTCCAGCGTGTGCGCGGCCTTGAGCAGCACAAAGGTGTGCGAGACCGGGGTCAGGCCGGGGTGCTGCCCCGGCGGCACGGCCGCGCACGAACGCGTCAGGCACACCGCCTGGCCGGACTGGTCCCGGAAGCCGAAGCGCCGGCAGCGGTTGCAGACGACGTCGAGGCGGCCGTCCGAGGTGCGCAGCACTTGCTTGAGCACCGAGCGCGACGCGCCCCCCTGGACCAGGGCATCCACCAACATGTTGTCGCACTTGCTCGCCCCGTTCGTGCGCGTCGACTTGGTGCCCTGGTGCGTCAGGGGGTCCGTGGGCCCGCGGTGCCTGGACTTGAAGTGGCCCTCGCTGGTCTTGTCCTGCTTGTTGTAGTACTGCAGGCCGACCATGGTCGGGTTGTCGGCGCCGTCCTGTTCCATGCACGCCGGGTTGTACAGGCGCTGGCCGGAGAGCAGGTGCAGCTCGCGCAGGTAGGCCTGCCAGGGCCGCAGCTGCTCGGCCCGCGGCGGCCGGCCCGGGCCCGGCGCCAGCGAGTCCAGGTAGTCCTGCCGAGTGCGGCCCAGCGGGCCCGGCCACCCGCCCGTGGGCCCGGGGTCGGCGAGCGGCACCAGCGCGCGGAACCAGCCCGCCTCGGCCGGGTGCCAGCCGTGGCGTCCGAGCGGGGTGAGGGCCAGCGCGCGCTCGGCCGGCCCGGGCGGCCGGGGGGCGGGCTCGCCCAGCGTGTGCGCGAGCCAGGCCTCCTCGCTCCGCACCCACGCCGCCAGGGCCAGCGGTGACTGGCAGCGGCCGTCCGGGGAGTGGAAGTGGGCGAGCTGGGGGCCGGCCGGGCACACCCGGCGCGCGTCCGCGGGGCACGCCAGGTCGGACGCCCCCGTGGCCAGGCGCAGGACCTTGCACAGGGCCGCGAGGGCCGGCCCGGTCGTAGCGCCCGCCAGGCGCAGCCAGTGCTGGACGCAGCGCCGGAACAGCTGGGGCGGGTCGGAGCGCACCGAGGCCTCCAGCACCCACCAGAACTCGGCCCGCCACAGCGCCTGCCGGGGCCGGCCCTCGAGGGCCGTGTGGCGCAGCGTCTCCTGCGCCCAGGGCCAGACGTCGGCGACGGAGCCGCCGGTGACCGGGTGCCGGAGCTCGCGGCCGTGCCGCAGCACGAGCAGCGAGTGCAGCCCCGTCACGGCGTCGCTCACGGTCTTGCGGAACAGCTGCGCCGGGTTGACGAGCAGCTCGGGCCTCTCCCCGGTCGGCAGGTACGGCATGTCGTAGTCGGGCAGCACGGCGCACACGGTGCTCTTCTGGCCCGACGCATTCGAGATCTTGTCCCCGTACTGCAGGGGCGCCGCCCGCACCGTGGCGACCCGCACCACGGCCGCGCGCCCGGCGCCCGTGCCGCCACCCCCGCCGCTGCCGCCGCTGCCGCCGCTGCTGCCGCCGCCGCTGCTGCCGCCGCTGCTGCCGCGCAGCCCCGCCAAGTCGGCCGGGCCCGGGTCGAGCCAGCAGCGGCCCCCGGCGTCCAGGGGGCACACGCTCGTCTCCGCCACCCGGCCGTCCAGGGCCGCGGTCGTCTGCTGCAGCACGCCCTCCTGGTTCGGCGCGGCCGCGCCTACGGCGCCCCAGCGCAGGGCGTCGAGCACGGGGCCCCCGCGGTCACAGGACAGCGAGCGCAGGAGCGGGTCGCCGCGGACGACGGCCGAGCCCGGGGCCGGCAGCCCCGGCCGCCCGTCGGCCAGCGAGAGCAGGTAGCCCTGCGGGCCCTGGTGGAACTGCGGGCGGCCCGCGCGCGCCGCGTGGCCGAACCGGCGCAGCAGGCGCTCCTGCTCCAGCCGGCGCGCTGTGAGCGCAAAGGCCGCGTCCCACGACGCGTCCGCCGCCGGCTCGGCGGCGGCCCGCCGGCGGCCGCGCGGTTCGCTGGCGCTGAGCCAGTCGGCCAGCCGGGCCAGGTCGTCCGCGGCCTCCAGGAACATCTTTTGCTGGTAGCCCCGGTGCTCGACGTGCGTGAGCAGGCCCTCGTCCAGCGCCCCCCGCAGCCACACGGTGCCGTCGTCCTGGTTGTGGCTGAAGCCGCGGTACGCCAGCAGCACGTTGAGCCCGCTGGGCTGCAGCCCGACCGTGAGGGCCGAGGGGGGCGACTCCAACAGCGGACGCTCGCTCTGCACCAGGTGCTTGGCGGTGCTGCCGCCCACGAAGCGGCCCGGCAGCCACTGCGCGATGGCCTGGTTGTGCAGGCTGGCCGCGTACACGAGCCGGGTCCCCGTCACGTGCTCGTGGTACAGCGTCAGCGCGCCCGAGAAGCCCAGGTGCCGGATCGGCAGCAGCTCCACGTAGTCGGGCCGCGCCGCCCCCGCGCCCGCCAGCGCGAGCCGGTGGAGCTTGGCCAGGCTCTCGCAGCCCCACGCCACGGCCGCCTCCTGCGTCGTGAGCCAGAAGAGCCCCCCCGCCCGCAGCAGGGCGTGCCACGCCCCCCGCGCCTCGGGCCACGCGCCGCCGGCGCTGTTGGTCAGCCCGTGCCGGTCCCACAGCCCCGCGGCCGCGCCCGCCCGGCCCGCGAGCGTGCGCAGCCGGCCGCGGGCCCAGCCCGCGCGCACCGGGCGCGGCAGGGGCACCCGCCCCCCGGCCAGCACGGGCAGGACGGGCGCCGCCAGCCGCCCGGCGTGGACGTAGACGCACAGCCGCCCCTCGGCCTCGTCCAGCACGGTGCCCAGGAAGCGCAGCGGGGCGGCCGGGCCCGTGTCCGTGGCGTGCAGGCCCCGCTTGAGGAGGCGGAGGCGTGCCTGCAGCCGGCGGGCGGCGTCTAGGCCCGGCAGGAAGCCCAGCACGCGCCCGAAGCACTCGAGCGCCGGGCCACCGCCGCCGCCCGTGGCGCCGCCCGCGGTGCCGGTGCCGGCGGCGGGCTCGCACGCCCGCAGCAACCAGTCCTCCAGCGCCCGCCGCCAGTCCGGGGGCACCTCGGGCGTCACGAGCGTGCACTGCGCCGCGCGCTTGTCGTAGCCCGAGCGCTCCGACTTGCTGGTGGTGGTCGGGAAAAAACAGGGAGGGAAGGGGGGGTGTTTCTATGGCCCCACCCCCCCTTTCCATTTTGAATTTCCCTATCGCAGGCCATTTTTGCCATATTCGTTCATATAAGGGCGATAACAACATTATCCCCCCGTTTTTACATACTGCCAAAAAAAGTTGTGTGGTCAAGTTGCCCGAGGCAAATCGGCTCCCCGAAGGAAAATTGCCCATTGAAGTTCGGCTGACAATACCCATTTACCTCAAAAGCCCACCACAGACGGCAATTTACTCATAAATCAAAAATTACCTTTTTCTTTTTGTGCCGTTTGGTTTCAATTATGTTCTAAACAAATACATCATTATTTATAAAAAATGAAGTGTGAATTATGCGACAAGAATGGATACCGACGGATTTCATTACGAGGGCATATGTCCATCATATGTAATGATTGCTTACAGCTATGTAGAAATTGTAAAGTTGTAAGAACTCCTGAGAATTCTTATGCTAATAGAAACTACTGTAAGGAATGCTGTAAGAAATACCAGAGCGAATATGCGAAAACAAACAAACAGATATTAACTCCTGAACAAAAAGCATACAAAAAAGAATATGACAGAAAAAGGCAAGAAGAAAAGGTTAAATGTCCGCAATGTGATAAAGAACTAAGTAAATTGTATTTGAACACACACATCAAAGAAATACACGAAAACCCAATCAAGCAATGTAAAAGTAAATTCAAAAAATACATAAAATGGGTAAATGAAGCTAATCCAGATTTGAAACAAGAGCAGAAGGAAGCATTAAAACATTTGATATCTGTGTGGAATAAAAATAGCAAAACTGTTCAAGATTTATTTGATATGAAAGAGCATCATTCGTATATAAATGGCGCATCGTTAAATGAAGAATTGTGGAAAGACTACATAGAAAATATACTACATTACCGTGTAAGTTTGATGAAATATTTACACAAACATAATAAACCATATAGCACCAAATTAAAAGAAATTAATTATTTACATTTATAAAAATAATATTACATATATATAAGATGCCACGACCAAAGATATATGAAGGAGACGAAAGGAGAAAAAGGAATAATGAGAAAGCTCTCGCATACTATTACCGCAATAAAGACCGCCTAAACGAAGAACGGCGAGCCAAAGCAAAGATGTTAGTTCAATACAAACAAAATATAGAAGAATACAAAAAGAAGATACAGGAGTTAGAAGAGCGACTTACTAAGTCAGATTAATAAACAATATTTTTTTTTGGTAAGCATTTTACATCTAAACATATCGTATATATATATGTAAAGCATTAAATAATTATTTTTCAAAAAATTTATCCTGCCTATCTATATACAATGGACCAATACCAACCAGAACTATTTCAGCTCTACAATATTGAGCAACGAGGAGACTACATCAGACAAATAGGCAAAAGAAGATGGTATCGCATTACCACTCCAACCGCCCTGCGACTTATAAACAGATTAACAGGTGGCCACCCCGAACTCGTCGGCAGACAAGGCTCACTCGTTATACAATATGCCCAGGGGTGGGAAGCTCAGCTCCAACAGCTAAATCCAAATACAAGTTATCTAGTCCATCTGGATTATGAAGGATATCACGGACCAGTCAGAGGAATATACAGAGCCAACGAATTAAAGCGGTCAATCAATGCGGTTAGAAACTTTGTAGAACGGCAAGCAAGGTTTTACGAACAAAGAGAAGACAAAGACCTTAAAGTTATTACAATTGACCAAGTTCATCCGCAAAATAATGCTGTCATACCAATGGCACAGGGTGAAATAAACTGTGTGCTAGAATGTATTATGAAAGACTTTCCAAACCCAAACAATAGAAAACGAAAGCGAGACAATATTATAATAGACCGCTTCAAGGATATCAAATATGCGACAGAAAAGGACCTAACAGAAATGGAAGACTTTATCCGATGTAGGATTTATGTATTTGATGGTATGAATATACTGTGGCGAGCATCTACCAAACAATACCCAAAACAGATAATAATCAGATGTAGCGATTATCACGCCACATTAATACAAGGAAAACAAAAAGACATTTGTATCCAACACATAAAATCAATTGAGCTACTATACGATATTAACGAAAACATACCAGAGCCACGGCCTCAATATGCTACTAACCACGAAGCCAGCAATGTGAAACTATCTACGAACCAATACGAGAACAAATGGATATCACAGGAAGAACTCAACAATATACAAACTAAAATTGACCTACAACATAAGGAGTGTTATTCAATGATGGACCATTCTGGAAACATTATTGGAATAGTAGATAAAGAAAATAAACTAAACTATAAATGCTTAGACCGTTTCAAACACGCATCATTCGTTCCTAAGGATACCACCGCTTGGTCATTGCCTTCATACTTCAAACAGGTATTCATAGAATGTCTTATTAACAAACACAAACCCAAACACCGCACACAAATCACTGAACCCAATATATTAAGACACGTAAAATCTGGTCAAATACCGTTTCATCATATCTTTAATCATCACACCAAAAGCCCCAATAAGATACACCAGATTGATATGGTAAAAGCCTATACAAATGCTTCGTTAGGTAATATGGGTGAAATGTCTTCTTACTTCAATGAATACCCAACAGCTCCTCGCAACATAATTAATATAAACCAAGACCTAACCCAAGAATACTACAATAAACTTAAACCTCTACACGGTTATGCGGTTTTTGATTACGACCAAAAGCACCTCAAAGTGCCAACCTTCTTCAACGGCTACACCACAAAGGGAACCCAATGCCAACCCATACCCGCATTGTTGTATATGTTTGACCAAGGGGTTAAGATATTTATTAAGAGGTTATATGTAGCAGACGACCACTTTAACCCATTCAAAACTTTCACAGAACACATATCAAATATGCAAGATTACTACTTTGATAAGCCTGGCTATGAACACGATACCTTAGCCAAAGCAACCAACTTACTGGTAGGCTCTTTGAACAAGAACATACACCGAACTCAGCAAGTATCTACTATTTCAAAAACATACAACGAGCGAATACATTTTATGATGAAAGAAAAAGGGTATAGGTTATTGTTCCTGAAACGAGTTAAATACGACAAGACCAAATACACCGAAATGGGCAACGACCTACTACCAGAGCGAATGATATACACATACCAAGACACAAACCAAACAGATAACATATTTCAAATGTCTCACTTAACTGGCTATGTGTTAGCATACCAAAAGATAGTTCTTCATAACCAAATGTTAAAGCTTGTAAATACTGGGCGAACTTTACTATATTCTAATACAGACAGTATCGCATACGAAGGCGAATATATGAAAACAGGAAAAGAATTTCGCCCCGAGGTTTTAGAACAGGATGAGTTCATAGCACCACAACTGAATATGACTTGTTTCGTTTCCTACATAAATGGCGAACCACGAATAACATACCAGCGACACAGCGGTTTCAAAGACACACTACCATTACAAAAATTCTTAGAAACACCACATAAACAATATCCAGAGTTCTCCGCCTTTGAAGATACAGAGCTTCCAGATTATAGCACCAAAGACGAATATATACCTTTACCAGAACAAGAATTATTACTCATTCACGGCAAAGCTGGAACGGGTAAATCTGAAATGATTAAATACCTAACTGGTCAGCCATCAAAATACACTAACACCCATTTCAAAAACAAAAAGACTTTATCAACCGCTATGACACACAATGCCCGCCAAGTTATTAATTCTGAATATACACTCCAAAAAATACTAACAATGCTATGTCATAGACTTCCGCTACCGATACCAGTGGGCGAAGAAGCCATTAATCACAGAATAACGATTGATGAAGTTTCTATGCTTACCTCCAAGAATTTAGAAAGTCTGGACCATATGCTCAGAAAATACACCAAAATCAACAGACCATTCGGCGGTGTATCAATTATTCTGTTTGGCCACTTAGCTCAGCTTCCTTGCCCAGACCCAACATCCGAACCATTTCACAAGTCAAAAACTTTCAAGCTATTTACAAAAATAAATCTTGATACAAATTACAGACAAGCCAAAGACCTAGTTCTACAATCTATATTAAATAAGGTAGAAGACTATTACAAAATAGGTGGTAATGAGCTTAGCCAACATAAAGCAAAAGACTGCCTACCTGATATACTAACACTTGAAGAATTAGATGCTCTCAATAAGCAAGTTAAGCCACACCCTAAACCGACTGACAAAAACCCGCCTTTAATATTACACCACTCTAACAACAATGTTAATGAAAGCAATAACAAAATGCTACAAAATAAACCTCTTAAAACAGGTCATCAGGTTGTGTTTCGTTGTAATACAAAAAAAGTCCATAACGGCGATATTCACACTATTACTAGGGATACCAAAGAACATATATTCATTACGATTGACGATATTGAGCAGAAATTTGATAGAAAAAAAACGATACCAGACAAGAAACCGTATGCTGACATCCAGCCGACATTCTCATCTACCATCCACTGCTCACAAGGCCGAACAACACCAGTGTGGATAAATCTAGACCTACTGTCAATGAATTTGTTATATGTTGCTTTAAGTCGTGCCACTTGCTTAAACGATATTGGACTATCAAATGATGTATGAAAGTCATAAATAAATTTTTTTGGCTCCTTTCCCTTTGAAGCTTCTAATCGTATGAACACCCCTCGTTGGTTTCACTAGCTTTGTATTCACGGCTGTCGCCCCTAACAATGACACAGGGTCAAATGCGGTTCGGTAGTTCGTGGTCAGCTTCGATCGTGTTGCCCTTTTACCTTTTGGATTTACTTTCACAGCTACTCGGTCAATCACTCCTTCAATGAGGTCTTTTGTGCTACTGCCTTTATTGTATGTGGTCGCCCTCACACCCGTTTGTCGGCTCAGGTCTTTCGCTATTGTTCCTCCAAGGCTATGGCCCGTAAGCTCTACATTATCCTTACCATATTTCTTTATGACTTCATTAACCAGCTTCTGCTCTTCTTTATATCTTGGTGTTCTTTTTAATACTCCCTTCACCAAGGCGACATCGGTGAGTAAGTCCCGCTTATCAGCACTTCCTCTAAATGCTACAATTGCCTTGCCATCTTTTTCATACACTGTTGATTTCTCTTTGCTAGCGACTGGCTTCCATCCATCCGCACCTTTTCTATCCGACGAGGACAAATAGACATCCTCTGATAAATCCGCATTACCGCCTTTTTGCTTTCTGTATTCCTTACCAGCTTTTTTCAATGCTTCACCATAGGTTATACCGTGTTTAGCTGAGTAAGCCTTTACAAAGATTATCCACTCAGACATTCTATATTATTAATTTAATTTTTTTCCCGCCTACTATATACACTCTACTATGTCTACCCTCACTAGACTGTGCGAGAAGTTCCAACAACTTTCCATTGAAGGTGAAAAAAAATCCTTCTCGTTGGAAGATGTTCAAAAGGTAATCCACGACGAAATAAAAGCGATTGAAGAAATGAGAAATGCTCAACCCAAAGACACATTTCACTTCGGGAAATACAAGGGTAAAAAAATAGAAGACATCGCAAAGATTGACAAGCCATATATTGAATGGTTGGTCCGTCAGCCTTGGGTCCAAAATAAAGACGAATTGAAAAAGTACATTCATTGACGCATTTTACCTCTAATATTTATTTCTTTTTTTATAATTCGCAGTATTGCTTTCTGTTTGTGAAAGTCGCTAAACTTGGTGAAATGCGGTTCTTTCAATAGGTTATCTTCAACTTCTACCTCTCTATTCACTTCAAGGTATTGTTGAAGGATGTCTTTGAATTGTATAAGGTCAAAGTGGTGGTCTACGTGGACATCAACCCGCTCATATATATCGCCACTTATTTCGCATATATAACGAGGTTCTACGAATACATCAATAGCCACGATGTCAAGATATTCTTGTATTTGCGGTCTTATCGTATTCCTGCTCGCATCTTTTATTACTCTCGCCATTTTTTTTAATTTGCTAAGGCCTATAAGGTCAATACAGCAATTCCACGAAAACGGCTTACCATCTACACGAAAGTGTTTGCTTCCTGTTGTCAAATTACTTTCAACATCAATGATACCATCTTTTAGACAAGGATGATGGGTTATTAGGTCTCGCACGAAATTGCTATCTTCTGGGTTCAGCACTTCACCATCGTTATATTTGTTTATCATTCTTCTTATGTAGGATTTGATAGATGTTTTTGTTAGAAACCGCCTACCACCCACAACATACAACTTACGACTATACATTACTATATATTATCATTCAGAAAAAATTATTACAAAAATAATTATTATTGGTCTTCTAAGTAATTAACGATAACACTCACATTTCCTCCATTATTAACAGTAGCGACAGACTTTTGTAAAAATGTTAGATTTTCACCAGGAGAGAGTTGTATGTCGTAAGTTCGCAGGTCAATAAGTTGGCTAGAAGTAGCATTAACAAAAAGTTTAAGTATGACATCCGTTATAGTGGCACCACCAAGAGCAGTCGCGGCGGTATCCTTTGACACGATTGAAGTTGTAGCATCAATATCAGCAAAGTTCTCCGCCGTAAGTGTTCCAGTTGTTTTCACAATCCTCACTATATTAACTTTGGTATCTTCGTTTGATATGCTCACAAGAGATGGATAAACAATTGAATAATTTGTAGCACCGCCATTAAAAAGCGATTTATTTTTTATGCTAAGAATTGGGCTTTCAGTAGTGCTCGCCGCCTTACTTCCTTCCGCTTCGTTTGATATGCTTGAATTAACGGTGTTGGAGCCTTCAATAAACATACTACAACTTGCTGTTTTCAATATTTGTATTCCTGTATCGGCATCATTTCTCATACGAGCAACAAATGGAAGAGTTGTATTCCGCAGACTGACACCCGTGTTGGCATTCGCATACTTAATCATATGGACTTGCTGGAATTCGCCTGTGTTTGGGTTCTCAATTGAAAACTTAATGGCCCCAAAGCCTAAATATTGAAATTGAATTTGAAAGACATTTCCCTTTGTCCAGTCTAATAGCGGCATATCGCCTGTTCCATCGCATGGGTCATTCCAGGTTGCTTGTTGAATATAGGAAACAACACCTCCTTTCGCGTGTGCTATACAGAAACCAGCCACACCATCCTTATAAAAGTAGAATCCATTTTGTAGGTTATTGTCGCCAATACCAATAAATGATACATATTCCTTAGCTTCATCAGTGGTCCATAAGGCAGTGAAGCGACACAGAACACCCATACCAGTTCTGTATTTTATTGATTTTTTACTTGTCAATACCGCATTAGAAGTAACATCTGCTGTCGTTTTTAGTTCTGCCATATTACTGTTAAACGAAACGGTTGCTTTTGTTTCTGTTTTCGTCCATACCCTTGTATTAACTGTATATGGAAAAATTTCCTGTAATACTGGTGTTAATGAGCTGGTTAATGCTTCACCAAAGGCGGTTTTCATATTATTGGTTTCAATGTGGCCGTCATACCCGACTTTGACATTTACGAAATCTCCGTCAGGATTTTGGGCGACTAAATTTCGCTGGTGAGACATTCCTATATTATCAAAAAAAATAAATTAACTATCAAAATTTAATAATTACTTCTTACCTCCCTGGCGGGGGTGCGGGGGCTTGCCCCTGCTAACTTATTGTAATCATATTCGCCTTAACCTGAACCTCTCGCTGAGTGATTGCCACGGTGTAGTGGTTGAAGGCAGCATTCGCGGTGGTCGCAATAAACTCCCATCGTCGCTCAGTATCAAGGCTTAAACCACTGATTTCATTCTGGTCCTTGCTCCATAGCGGACGGGTATTATCCCAAGTATCAACCCAGAACCAGTTGTATTTATACACATCGTTATTCATCAAGGCCGAACCCTCAATCTTTGGTTTCAGATACATATAGTCTTCTTCGCTCGCAGCATCAATATTGAAATCTTGCTGGCGGGCACCATCCAGAGTAGTGTAAAAATTGACAACCTTAGCGGCGGCACGGTTATCGTGGTCATAAGCTGTGTTCTTTTTTTCTTCATTGTTAAAAACAGAGTGATAAATCTTCTTCAAACGGCGACCGTGCCCGCGGTCAAATCGCATAATAATGTTTTGGGTCGTGCTTGCGGGTGTAGTATTCTTATAAACATAGGGATAATCAATATTGAAGCTCATACCTTCGGGGCTGGCAATCTTCTGCTGGATTGATTGAATGACATCAGGGTTCGTTTCAACCGCAAGAAACAAGGCAAGATTGGTGACATCAGCGGACACAGCCATATTAGCACTACCAACATTTGCCGTGCTAATAGCAGTAGCAGCACCATTCGTCACCGTATAACCTGTTCTATCAGTGGCACTCCACACAATTCGCATAGTCAAAATCTCTGGAAACATAATAGTCTTATCAAGTGCGAAAATAGTATTGAGAATCATACCCAAAGGAATTTTAACATTAATGGCCAAAACGGCATTCGCTCCACTTCCAACAAGATACTTCGCCTCATTGTAATTAACATTTACGGCCGACAAAGCTCCAACACCAGTCGTCAAAGCAGCATCATCGTGACGACGAGCAGAAATCACGGGCTCTCGCAATAGGTTCTGAGTTGCGGCAGCAACATCGTTATTACCATCAACCGCCGCACGAAAGGCAGTTCTAATAGCTTCAGTAGCACTAATGTTAATCAAGCCGTTAGCATTACACTTTTGAAGCATACAGCCATAACCACTAGCATCACCGTGGTTAGGAAGGTCAAGAAAATCCTTCAAGCTCATTTCTGGTTTCCACAACATCTTAGTCACAGTTCTAAGGTTGTTAACATCGCACAGATAAACACCGCTACGGGTTTGAAGTTGTATCTGACTAATTTGTGAAAGGCAGTCCATAAAAATTCTTGAATAAGTGTTGGCACCAGCCGCTCTCATAGTATAAGTAAAACTCAAATAAGACCGAGCGAGATTAAAAGGTCGGCTAATAAGGTCAAAACTTCGTTCTTGTCCGCCAGCAGTAGTGACCTCAAAGGTTCCAGAACCCTCACGAGGTGCCAGCTTATTCAAACGATACGAAGCACTGATGTAGTCAGTCTTGCTGAAATCTAGTTCGCCTCCGTGTTGTGTAGGCATTTTGTGTGTAAGTGCTTTTTTTCAAAAACCACTTACGAACTCAAAAACGATTTTTAAAAGGTTCCTATATTAATCTGAGAAAAAAATAAATAATTCTAAAATTAATTGCCCTACCTAGATTTTAACAAATTAAAAAATGATGTAAATAAATTAAAATAATTCGTCTCGCGGTAAATCAACAATGTCATTACAATGCCCAAACCGTTTAGGTTGATGGCTTGGTCGTTTTCGTCAGTTAAGTAAAACCGATACACATTGCTTAAACTTGTAGATAGTCGTTTGCCGTATTCACTGCCCGAGCCGTCGTAGATAACAGAGCCAAATGGGATTTCATTCGTCGTGTATATTTCTTGGAGCACGTGGTTGTCACCTTCGCCAACGAGGTCGCTTTGTAGATACAATGTTTTTTCACCCGTCAAGATTATGACATTTGGCGACCTAATGGTATTATTAGCAAAGAAATAAGTAGAAGACCGCTCAAACCCCATAATTTCGTGAATACGAGTTTCGTCGTCAAATACAAACCGCGGTTGAATTCCGCCGTTGTTCGCCACAGTAAATAACAGCTTGCCGTCTTCGGGGTCGGTGTTCGTGTTGTTGCTTGTTATTGTGTATGTGTAGTCATTGGGGCTTTCTGCGGTTAGCACCTCGGCCAGCTTATTTTTTAAGTTGTTCATTGTGTAGTTGCCCTCAGGTATCGTAATGACCACCTCGTTGCCATTCTCACTCAGAATAAAAGTATTGTAAGGACTTGCCACAGAGTAATACGACTTCGGCACATAGATATGTAAAATTTTACAATGTGTTGGATTGTCTAGCGATTTCATATCAATGGAGTGAGTGAAATCACTGTCCGTGCCGTTTATCCTATTTTTGCTATTGACATAGTAAATATTGCTACTTCGCCCACCTCTATATTCCATTGTATATTAATGGATAAATAATTTTTGGATGTCAGATATATCATATTTTTGTTTATATTTTTGTTTATAAATATTCCATTTTTCTTTGTTATTTTGATAATACACTTTCGTTTTTTGATTAATTATATCCTTGTTATTTTGATGATGTTGCTTATTGTATTCTCTTATTTTTTCTCTGTGAGCTTTTCTATATTGCTTATAATTCCGCTCTAATTTCTCTTTGTTTTGTTCTCTGTATAATTTCGTTTTTTCTTTATTATCTTCTCTCCATTCCTTTTTGGTTCGTCCTGCTATGTATTTATTGACACATTCTGTTTGTCTTATTATTTCTCCTTCTCGTTTTTCCAACTCTATTTTGCTTTCGCACTGATATAATTCTATCAATTCAATATACGCATCATCATATTCTAAAATTTTAAACGAAGTAGTATAGTTCTTTTTATTTTCTTGAAATTGTTTCATATCATATCTATGTTTAGCCATTCTCATTGCCAATGTTTGAGTTGTTGAACCGATATAAATTTCATTTGTCTGGTGAGACCTGATAGCATAAATCTTTCCTTGTTTGTAGTTGGGCATATTCTTTTATATTCTTTTATATTCTTTTTTCTTTAATACATAATTCATATATATGTGTCAAAGCCATACCCATTCTGCGATTTCAGGTCCTCCGCTTCTTTTTCTTTTAAGTCTGTCCAACCGCTGGCAAATTTAAAGCGGTTCCCTTTCGCTCGTTCAAGTAAAAACCTAATACTATGCCATCCGCAAGTGTCTGAGGTGTTTGATTGGTTTTTGACTTGATTAACCTTCATAAGCAGGTATGTGTTCGGCTTACTCTTTTCAATAAGCTGTTTCATTTGGTGTAGAAATATCTCAGTCGGCTTATACAGTGCGAGAGGGTCGTAGATTTCAATAGTGTCATCTTTAATGGTATCAATCCAAACAGCAATCCAATGTGAGCCTGGTTGGCTAGACTTATCCAAGTTCATTATAAAGCCATACTTCTTTCTTTTTTCTGGTTTCAGTTTGTTTATTTCATCGCTGGCTACAGTCCCCAAATACCATTCGTGCTTTTTCATAATGTTGTCTATTTCATCCGTCATTAGCCCTCTACCTTCACCCGCTAAGTTCGCTGGTAGTTTTTGTTGCTCTTCTGTTGGAGGTGGTTGTTGCTCTTCTGTTGGCTGTGGTTGTTGTGTTGGTTGTTGCTCTTCTGTTGGCTGTGGTTGTTGCGGTGGATGCTCTTCTGTTGGCTGTTCCTCGGTTGGTTGAATACCGAGAGTATTTGAAACTTGATTTTTAATGTTTGGGTCGCTTCTCATTTCAGTTACTAAGTTATTTACATAATCCTTCTTCTTCATTTTCTTCTTGTATTTGCCATTCTTCAAATATTTCTTAATTTTTGCTATCGTTAAAAGTTTGTGTATTAATTCCTCCATCGTTTTTGCCCCAGCACCAGCTTGGTTTATTCCCAAATAATCGGCTAATTTCTTTCTCATTTCATTCTGGTCTATTCCTAAATCAATACCTTCATCTACTATAACTTGTGCCATACCCGCAGTCGTGTGTTTTCCTTTAACTTTTTTTGGTGGCGGTTTGCCCCGAGCTTTCATTTCTTTTTCCAAAGCAGGGCCCAAAGTTTTGGGTATGTCCAATTTTGGATACTTGTAATCATTTTTTAAACCTGCGGATATGTATGATATTTTGTCTTTAATTTCAAAGTGTTTCGCTTTGGCCTCCGCTAGTTTTTTTTCTTGTTCTAATTCTTTTTTGTATTGTTCAGCCAGTTCTTTCTGCTCATCTGCTGATTGGGCATCGGCTATCGCTTTCTCTATTCCTGTGCCAAGTTTGATAAATTCTGTTTTGCTCAAACTTTTAATAAATTTAGTTGTAAAGCCAGCTTTCTTCATTAATTCAATGTATTTTTCTTTTAATTCTTTTTCAGCCTTTTTCTCTTCTTTTGTTTTCAATGGCATCTGCTTTTCTTCTGGTGCTTGTGGTGGTGCTTGTGGTGGTGCTTGTGGTGGTGCTTGTGGTGGTCCTAGTTGTGGTGCTTGTGGTGGTCCTAGTTGTGGTGCTTGTGGTGGTGCTTGTGGTGGTGCTTGTGGTGGTCCTTGTATGTATTGAGGTTGGAAAGGAGGTAATAACATCAAATTGTTTTTTCTATCTTGTTCAAATTTTACATCCTCTATAAGTTTTTGCTCTCTGTTCGCCTCCCTTATGAGGTCTTCTTGTCTTTCTTTAATGTCGGCATTCTCCTTCCTCTCCATTCTTTTCTTCTCATCTTCCGCCTGTTCTCTTAACTTCTTTTCCTTTTCTTCCTGCTCGTGTATTAGTTCATATTTTTTCAGCAGGTTGTTTTGTATCTGGTTGCGGTTCTCGTGTTCAAGGCGATTGAATTCGGACTTGACTATTCGCTCCTTCGTCTTTCGTTTCCCTCGGGGTTTGTTCATATATTTCAGAAACAGTTTAACGATTTGAAGTGTTGAAAGGTCATTCGTTTTCTCGCCAAAGTTGAGATATGCTCGTCTGCCTTTCACTTTGATATATGGTCTGCCATCTTTGGTTCTGTATATCCTCGGAGGTCGCTGTTTCTTCGGCTTACTTCGCATTACTATTATATTATTAGTAAAAAAAATAATAGAAGGTTTAGTTTTTTATTTGAGTGGTTTGTCCTTACCGAAACTTAACGGCTCCACCTCGTTGCTTGCCGTAGCCTTGCTTCATAGCAGCCTTAGCTACACGGTCCGCATAAGGCACTCCGACATCGCTAAGAAAGGTAGCACCCCTTGAAATCAACTGGTTCTTCTTGATAAACCTATTAGCATCCACTATCGCTTTTCCTACTTTTTTCCAGTTAATTTTCCCTCCTGTTTGTTTCTTTTTTGATTTTCTTTTCCCTCCTGCTTGTGGCATCTTTGTAATTGGTGAAGGATTGTATCCGATATTGTATCCCGCTGGTTGTGAAATAATCACTGGTGATGTTGGCATCTATATAATGTTTGAAAAAAAATAAATAATATAAAAATTACTTTAAGCGAATATTGAAGTTCTGCCTTAGCTCGTCCGATACCGCATCCACATACAAAAAGTTAAATCTTTCCTTCGTCGCTTCGTGATATCTGTTTAGGAAGTAATCAAACTCATATCCAAGGTCCAGATGCTTGTATACAAGTTCCATTTTATCCACACTTTGACCTGGAAAGATTAAAATGTAGTCTAATTGTTTTATCGCCTCAGGTCTAAGGTCTTGTAGGTATTGCGAACTCATAATCACCTTTGAACGGAAATGGCGGTTCCGCTTCAATAAATCGCTTACTGATTTATCCCTTAGCCCGCTACCCAAATCATCTAACACGAAAACAACTTCTGGTGTAATGTATTTGCTCGGTCTCTCCACCTTTTCGCCTCCCTCCTGTTTCTTCTTTTCCTCTTTTCCAAAATATAAAAACTTTGGCTTCGGTTCTTCTTTGCCGTCTTGAATGATTTCGCCTTCTTCTTGCTCCTCGTCGGGTTTGTTGAGCTTGTCCAATTCGTAATCAATAACAGACAGTCCATCCGTTTTCAAATATGTGTATATAGCCATTGGATTGCCTTTCTTCTTGAAGTGCTTAACCATTTCTTTGTAAATGTGGTCTTTATGTATTGTTGAAGCAATAATAACAATACGGGTCTTTTTGTCAGTAGTTCGTTTCAGGATTTCAAACAGTGCGGTCGTCTTACCACTCTTCTTGCGAGCGAGAAGAAAAATATTGGCATACGGCTCGCCAAATAACTTATGTCCTTTTGACAGCTTCTCGCCATCTCCGTTTTGCTTGACTGGTTTAACTTTAACATTGTTAATCTTTTCCATCGTAGCTATATTTTTATTAGCCTAAGAATTCTAAACAAATAACAATTCTTCCAGCTAGTGGGTCAGTCTCAATATTACCGCTGTCTGTTTTCAATACCCGAAACGAATACTGCCCGTCAGTCCAGCCGATATTTCCAAGATTATAACCGAGATTGGAAATGTTAGCTGTGGTGCTGTCGGCGAATGTGCCGATAATTCCAATACGGTCCATATAAAGGATTTTCGTTTTCGTCTCAGTCATATCGTTCATATAGTGGATAAACTTAACATTCATTCTAGTCGGTGTAAAGCTCATTTGAATGTTTTTGTCAAATGTCTTGCTACCTCCCGCAAAATCATTACTTAGAAAAATAATCTTTTGGTATTTGAAATCAGTCATTGTTTCTATATGTTGTATAATATATTATGTTATTAATATTATTATTTGTGTGCTCTGTGTTAGGTCGGACCGCTTGTGATTTCTATTCACGGGTCAGTGAGAAAAAAAATGAAAGTTGTGTGTGGTGTATCCAAAAAGGATGTGTGTATAAACCTTTTAGTGATTGGTGTGTTAGTTTTGATGAAGCTATTCCGCTAATCTGTGCTGGTGATAGCTCTTGGTATAAAATCTATTCGTATGAATGCTCACTTCTTTGAACTAGATGGGCTAGGAAGGCAGATGCCTATTAATAGTGTTAAAATACCCACATAAGTGTTGGCAACCTCACACGGTAAGTTCTTTTCAGATAACCTTACAATACAAAGGGTGATGATGGCGATAATGATACCCATTTGAAACAAGTATTTGATAAGTCGGCTGTCAGTTTTTCGCTTAGTCAAACAGCAATCCCAGCTGTCCTCGTATTCGTGGTCTAATTTTTTTTCTTCCTGCTTAATTTGGACATCTAGCACACGGTTTTTGAGTTCGGGTGTGAGTTCGCCTCCATCTACTTCTATGATTGGTGGTGGGTGTAATCTAGGGGGCATTGGAAAATACTGCTGCTCTTAGTTCTGCTACTAAATTGGTTTGGTCTTGTAATATATTAAGTAAAGTTTTATTTTCTTTTTCTAAATTATCTACTTTTTCTGATAAATGTTGAAATCCGCTGACCAATACAGGTATAAAACTTGTATATGTTATGCCTTCAAGGTAGCCTTCTCCATCCTCTGCTTTCATTCCACTTTCAGATACAAATTCAGGAAATACTTTTTTGACTTCGTCCGCAATAAATCCGTGTCCCTTTTTTTCTTTCTTTTCGTCTGATTTCCAATAATATGAACAACAATTTATCTTCATTAATTTCTCGCAACAATCCCCGCAGTCTAATGTTTTAATATCTGCTTTTAATCTCCTGTCCGATGAGTTTGTCCAAGCACCATTTAGCGGAATATAATTATAACTACCAGACGGCTCGCTGTTGGTATTTGTAGTAGTCCAAGCATGGAGCAAACCAGTTGAAGATGTAAGCACTCCATAATTCGTATATCCTCCTGATTTAAAATGTAGTAGCGGGTCGTTAGTATAAGTTGGCCTTTTTCGTATTAATAAATTACCGCTAGAAGTTGTTGGTAAAACTAACTCTCCCGATGTATTAATATTAATCGCCTCAGTGTAAGATATATTGTTTCCAACCGCTGTTCCTGAATTATAATAAAAAGCGAGTTTTCCACCTTTTTGAATTAGAAAGTTTGAACCGCTGTGGCTTGATTTCCAGTTCGTGCCATCAAAATAAGCATCAAAACTTAAATTGACATTGTCGTGTGCCCAATTCAATAATTGAAATGTTGGATAAGCATCAGCCGTTGTTATTGCTTGTAAGTGTGCTCCTGCGACATTACTCGCCGTTCCGTATATTTCTAAACCACCTGTCGCTCCTACTCCTTTCGTTGAGTTGCCTATGATTATCGGCTTACCTAGTGCTGTTGTTATTTTATCGCTCGTTGTTAATGTTGTTGTTGATATACCCGCACTAGCCGTTATTAATCCTTTCGTCCATAAAGTCCCGTTTGCCCCGTTTAATGACATTAACAATTGTTCGGAAGAGTTCTCCCATATAAAACCATCTGTTGAAGCATTACTTACCCTAAATCTAACAGCAAAAGAACTAATATCGTTACCAGCAACCGCTGATACAACTAATCCACCAACTAGACTTCTACCAACTCCTGGCTGTGCCATATAAATACCATAATTTGTATTGCCAGTGTCCCACAAAAATATTCCGCGTGTATTACCTCCATTAGTATTTCCTTGTATAACTATGCTTGAACCTCCTGTTGCTGTTAGTAGGCCACTCGCGGTTAATGTCGTTGTTGATATACCCGCATTTGCCGTGATTAATCCACTCGCGGTTGCCGTTGTTGTTGATATACCCGCGGTTGAAGTAATTGTAGTTCCTGTTATTGTTCCTCCATTTGTTATGTTGTTTGAGTTCATATCCAAAGCACCATAAAACCGCATTCCCCCAGCATTGTTAAAACGGACAATGTCAGACGAAGCACTTTTATTATCCAAAAGTTTTGAAATATAAAGTCCCGCCCCTTTTACATCAGCCGCTACATTCGTAAATAGGTAGCCTCTTTGGTCGGCGGTTCCGCTTGAATCTGTATTTAAAGTGTATAAGAAAGACTGCCAATCACCAGTTGTCTGTGAAAAGAATATGTCTCCTCCATTTTGGTTTAATATCCGCGCTCCGTTATATGTTATATTTCCTCCATTAATGATATCAACATTATTGAAATCGGCTTGGCTTAATAAGGTCAGTGCTTTTACATCATTTCTTGTTCCATTAAATATCTTAATTCCAGTTATTGTTTGGTCGCCTGTTAGTTTTACATTTTGCCCGTCCAATGTATCTACATACGTTTTATTCGCCCCGTCCGTTGATAATGTTGGAGTTCCAAGGTTCGCTATTTTGCTACTATTACAATCTAGCCCCGAAGCATTTACCCACCCGACTATCGTCCCGTCAATAATAAAACTTATTTTTTTGGCAGAAATTTCAAAGTTGTAATATGTTGCTGTTTTCATATCCAAACTAGCAATTGACCCGATATTGGCTGTGGAGTTAAAAACCACGAATGTTCCTTTTGTTGTAGCATTTATTGAATTTCCCGTTATTTCAAGACCACTGCTAAATGTCTTAATTCCTGCTATGGTTTGGTTTCCTGTTAGTTTCACATTTTGTCCGTCTAATGTATCCACATACGTTTTATTCGCCCCGTCCGTTGTTGCTGTTGGTGTGGCTAAGTTTGTAATTTTTCTGTTGTTTAAAGATAGTGTCGTGCCCGTTGCTGTCGCGATTACATTATCACCCGCATATAAATCAACATATGACCCTGTTATTTGTATTGGATAATAGGCCGCGGTTGCTATTTTTTGTGCCACAATCTCTCCTATATTTGTCGCCGTATCAAAGGCAATACCGATACCATCAAAAGCGGCTGGACCTGTGGCACCCCGCACTTCTATTGTTGAAGTAAATTTTTTATTCCCTGCTATGGTTTGGTCTCCTGTTAGTTTTACGGCCGAAGTATCAAGGGCGGAAACATCAATGCCATCAACAAGATTTACATTCGTTATGCTTTGGCTTTTCATATCAATCCCCGCACTCGCATTTACCACATTGCTGAATGTTTTTGTTCCTGCTATGGTTTGGTCTCCTGTTAGTTTAACGACTGCGGTATCAATAGCCGAAACATCAATACCATCAACCAAATTCACATTTGTTATTGAAAATCCTCCCATATTTAAACTGCCCGTCATAGCCGTCGTGCCGTCCTTTGCCAGTTTCGTATCGGTATATGCTTTTGTTGAAGCATCGCCGTCGTAGAATGGTGCGGGCAGTCCGCTGATTGCTGTTGAGCTGTTAAAATTTAAAACATTATTTGTCAATGTCATTCCACCACCTGTTGTTGGAGCAAAAAGTATGGACGAGCCGACAAAAGATAATGGATAGCCCGTTGCTCCACCTGCCTCCGACGAATAAATAGACCCCATATTATTGTTGTAATTGAAGAATAACTTGCCAGTGTTTGATGGATTTGAGTCTTTTACGGCCACATAAGTAGTAAATGTTTTATTCCCAGTTATTGTTTGGTCGCCTGTTAGTTTTACAACCGAACTATCAAGGGCAGAAACATCAATTCCATCAACCAAATTTACATTTGTTATGCTTTGGCTTTTCATATCAATCCCCGCACTCGCATTTATTATACTGCTAAATGTCTTAATTCCTGCTATGGTTTGGTCTCCTGTTAGTTTAACCACCGAAGTATCAAGGGCAGAAACATCAACACCATCAACATTACCGACATTTACTATATTAAAACTTCCCATATTCAAATCTCCAAACATCATAGTGAGGCCATCCAATCTAAGAAAAGGTGAGTTTGTATTTCTCCATTGACCCGTGCTATAAATGAGCAATTGGTTATTGGTGGGTGTTGTTATGACTACATCACTTAAAGCATCTATTGATTTGTTTGAAAATCTTGTGTCAAATCGGTCATCAGTATAGTATAAATTGGTGCCTTCTTTTATGTCTGCGGTTGATTTAGTAGCCAGTCGGGTGTCAAATCGGCTGTTAGTGAAATAAAGATTTACAGGGTCGGCATCTTCTGGTATGCGGTCTGTATATAAGCCCACTATGTTTGTGTTCGTTAAATCAAGATTGGCTATATCTAGACTATCAACCGCAATTTCAGACAAGCCTAAGAGCGATTTGTATTGCGACATTGATATATATTATCTTAATTAAAATATTATATTTAGGAAAATATAGCAACCCATAGCAAGCCAGTATGCCGGGTAAATCTTCGGTAGAAAATCTTAAAATCGCGAATGCGAGGCGAAAGGAAAAGGCTAAGCAAAGGAAGATTGAGAGGGCTAGGGAACTACTAGCGGAGGAAGAGGCTAAGAATGTGAAAGAAATGACCAATGACGAAAAGATGGACCACACAGCAAAGAAGCAGTTGGCTAAGGATATGATAGATGGAAGAGACGGAGAGAAAAGTGAGGAGAGCAGTTCGGAAGAAGAGGTTGAACAGGACTTTGCTGACCTAATTGCCCAACGGGTTGCGGGTATGAAATTAAAGACTAAACAGAAGAAGAAGAAAGTGGTGAAAAAGAAACTGCCCGAACTAGAAGAGAGCGAGAGTGAAAGCGAGGAAAGCGAGGAGGAAGAGCCAAAACCTAAAAAGGGTAAAGGTAAGAAATCAAACATATCGGTTAATGTTTATAATCAACAACCTGAGAAACCAAAAAAAGAAAACAATGATGTTTCAAAGATATTTTTAAAGTTTTGAACCTACCAAAGATAATGATAAGAATAGTAATTAGCATACTCTGGATTATTATAAGTTAATTCACCTTTTGAATTTCTTATAGCTTTTGCTCTTGCTCTATAATTTCTTCTTCTTTCTTTGTCTAAATGGTTGAGATGCGAATATAGTCCTATGCGGTCTTTGTAATGCTCATATCTGACATCACCGAAATGAATTGTTTTTCCTTTTGGTGTAGTAGTTGTATATTTTTTATTTTTTACACTTGACTTTGAAAATCTCATACTATATGAACCTTTTTAAAAAAATCTTCACCAAAAATAGAGATGAACAAGATAAAAGATTTACCATTAGATGTTCGCTTACACATTATGGACTACCTATATAATCATAGTATGTATGACTTCACTAGTTGCTATGTGTGTGGATTAACTCTATGTTTAGCGAACCGACAGATTACAGCCATTGATGATAGTTTTGATTGGTTTTATATGTATGAGTTTTGTTCTAATTATTGTTTTGAACTTGAAAAAAAAGAAAGAGCAATATATAAGGATACAACATTAGGTGTTATTAAATATTAGATGGACGACCATATACAAGAACTGAAAGAGCAACAGGCATTAGAACTACATTTTCAGAAAAAACAAAGCAAGAAATGGAATACGATATGGGCTGATAAACCGTTGAAACAAGTGTTCGTAGATTTAGCGGATATGTCTAAGTTAAAAGATAAACCAGGTAATAAAAAATATGCCTTTATGTTGGTTTGGATTGACACTAATAGTCGGTTTTTAGAAGTCAGACCGCTAAAAAATAAAACTGCGAATGAAGTATATACTGGTTTAAAATCTATTCCATATATTCCAGAAATCATTACAACAGATAGCGGTGGAGAATACAAAGGAGCAGTTAATAAATATTTTGATGAACATAACATTGAACACAGAACAGTTGAAGTAGGAGACCACAAAGCACTCGCAATAGTTGATAGAGTGATTAGAACTATTAGAAGGTGGTTTGATATACTATTTGAAACAAATGGAAACTTTGACTGGGTCTCATACATTGATGATATGGTTAAAGCTTACAATAATCGTTTTCATCCAACAATCAAAGCTAGACCAATTGACATCATAAATGGAAAAGCTACTAATAAACAAAAAATTGAAAGAGATGAGAGTATTAATGAATTTGAACCTGGCGATAAGGTAAGACGAGAAGTTCAACGAAATCTATTTTCAAAAGGCGGACGAACTTGGTCAAAGCAGATATATACGGTTTTGGGTAGAAACGGATTTAAGATTGTGCTATCTAACAAAGAACTAGTCAGCCCCCGCGAGTTGTTAAAGACTAAGTTTGAAAAACCAGTTGATGATGAAAAACAAATTCACGAACAAGTCCAAGAGATAACAAAGGAGAAGAAGATAAAGCAACAGTTGAAAAAAGAAGACATACAACCAGAAAACATAATTGAAACCAAACGGCACAAAAAGAAAAAAGTAATTTTTGATTTGTAGAAATTAATTACGATAGGTAAATGGGTATTGTCAGCCGAACTTCAATGGGCAATTTTCCTTCGGGGAGCCGATTTGCCTCGGGCAACTTGACCACACAACTTTTTTTGGCAGTATGTAAAAACGGGGGGATAATGTTGTTATCGCCCTTATATGAACGAATATGGCAAAAATGGCCTGCGATAGGGAAATTCAAAATGGAAAGGGGGGGTGGGGCCATAGAAACACCCCCCCTTCCCTCCCTGTTTTTTGTCGGGCACAGGAAGCCGGGGTGCGACATGTCGAACCGCTGGTCGCTGGTCGTGCCGTGCCCCGGCCGCACCATCTGGCAGACCCGCCGGCTCAGGCACCACTTCTTGACGAGGTTCTTGCCGCGCATGTTCTGCAGCACGCGGCGCAGGGGCTCCTGGCTGTTGGCCAGCGGCCGGTCGCGCGGCGACGCAAACTCGCGGAACACGGACGACGCGTACGCCGCGTCCAGGAGGCTGTCGTAGCGGGCGCACACCACCAGCCCCCCCCACGACGACAGGCGGGCGTGCAGCAGCGTGCGCACGGCGCTCAGGGCCCGCTGCAGGTTGTGGCGGTACAGCGCCGCCAGCGTCAGCACGCCGCGGTTCTGCAGCGCGTGCGGGTCCGACAGCCCGCGGGTGCCCTTGTAGCCCGAGCACAGCGCCCCGGGCAGCCCCACCTCGCCGCGGCACAGCAGCCGCGCGGCGTCCACCAGGTGCAGCAGCTTGGCCTCGTCCGTGCGCCGGCCCGCCTCCCGCAGCCGCGGCTCGTCCAGCGCGTACTCCGCCACCAGGCGCCACGCCGCACAGGCGCCTGCGTGCGCCGGCTGCCGGGCCGCGCGCCGCAGGCACTCGGCCAGCCAGCACGCGGGGGTGCCCGTCACGTGCACCAGGAGCCGATTGCGCAGCCACCAGCGCCCCTGCTCCTCCAGCTCGTCCGCCCGCAGCCCCTTGGCCCGCGTGCACCAGAGCTGGCCCAGGCGGAACAGCGCCTGCCCCCGCGTGCGCACGCCCTCGTTGTACTGCCACGACCGCTGCAGCAGCTCCGCGTACAAGTCACGCTCCGCGGGCGCGTCCGCCCGGCAGGCCAGGGCCAGCAGCTGGCCCAGGCTCTGGCAGCCCAGCGCGCGCCACAGGATGAGCATGGGCAGGTCGCACGGCTGCCCCAGGTACACGCGCATGCTCAGCACCACTTGGCCGGAATCGAACTTGGCCTGCTCGCGCGCCGCCCGCCCCAGCTCCGCCGCCGGCAGGGCGCCCCGGACGACGCGGGCCGAGCGCACGGCCCGGCAGGCCTGGTCCAGGGCCTCCAGCGTGTCCCGCAGCGCGGCGTTCTGGGTGTTCCCGTAGCCCGGCCGCAGGGTGTCGTCCTCGTCCGGGCCGCCGGCCGCCGGGCCGGGGTACAGCAGCACCCGGCGCACGCGCCGCGACCCGATCGCCGACTGCTCCTGGTTCTGCATGTTGTCCCGGTGGTAGTTGGCCGGCCCCTCTTCTTCGTCGTCCGGCTCGTCCTCGTCCGCGCCAGGGCCCGCCTGCTCCGCCCCGGCCCCCGCCCCGGCCTCCGCCGGCGCCAGCGGCGCGTCGGCCCCGTCCGCCGCCGGCAGCCGCTCGACCTCGGCCGACCGCCCCGTCCCCCACTGGACCTCGCGGCGGCGCGTGCCGCCGGGCGTACTGCCGGTGGCGGTCAGGCGGTACGTCTCGTGCGTGGCGGCCACCCCCGCGTGGCTAGTGAGCACGGTCCGGGTCAGGGTGGTGTCCGGCGCCCGCCCGCTGGTCTGGTTCAAGCGCTTGTCCCACTGGCGCAGCAGCACCTGGTCGTGGGGGGGGACCTCGCGCCCCTCCAGTGCCCAGGCCACGCCCTCGATCAGCACGAACGGCACCAGGTTCCCGATCTCCTGCCCGTCCCAGGTCCGGCGCAGGTGGGTGGCGTGCGTCCTGAACCAGGCGTCCGCCAGCCCGGGCGTGCGCAGCTGCGTCGGAGGCGGCAGGTTCACGGGCCAGGGCAGGCTCAGCAGCACGTGCCGGCCGGGCGGGGGTAGCTGCACGCCGGGGCAGGGCTCGTCGTGCTCGTACAGGGACCAGGCGCTCCGGACCCACAGCTTGGCGCACCAGGTCCCCGCCCGATGGCACAGGTCCTCGAAGCGGTCCTGCGGGTCTTCGAACGAATCGAACCGTAGCTGCAGCTTCAGCACGAACCTGCGGGCGGGTGCGGGGCCGGCCAGGCGCCGGGCGGGCAGCGTGACTAGGTGCGGCACGCTCACCTCGTCGTCCGGCCCGGGCTCGCGCGCCTGTAGCCAGCCCTGCAGCGCGGCACGCAGCCCGCTGCTGCGGTTCTTCTTCCGGTGCAAGCGCGCGAGTTCTGCCTGGCTCACCTGGCGCAAATGGACCTGCGCCGACAGGCGCTCCACCAGCAGCGGCGCCTGGTGCACCACGAAAGCCCGCAGGCTCTCGACCGAGGCAGTATGCCGCAGGAACTCCTCCTGCAAAAAGGCCAACGACAGTTGCCCTTGCTCTTCGACGGTCGCGAAGTACGGCCCGCGCTGGCCCCGGGCTTCCTCCTCGCGCACGAACGCTTCGTCCAGGGCCAACTGCGCCGCGATCACCTCGTCGAGGGCCGGCGCGCCCGGGACGGGGTCCGCGTCGAGGGCCGCCGTGCGCGGGCCGTGGTCCGCCATCAGCACTGGTCCAGCGCCCGGCGTCGTCCTCTTCTGTGGTGGGCAGTGTCTCGGTCCCCCCTCCCTCCTTCCTGCTTTTCCCCGGCCGTCGGCCCGGGCAGGGACTGGCCGCCCGCCGGCCAAAGAGGGGCGGGGGACCGCCAAGAAGGGGAGAGAGGCCAAGGACAGAGAAGAAAGGGGGGAAGGGAGTGCCCACCTTGTCTTCCCACCTCCCGACCCCCTCCCCTACTGCGGGCCACTAGGGGGGGAGGGAAGGGTTGGCGATGCCGGGGGCCCCTGCACCGTCGTGTGCGCGCGGCCTGGATAGAGACAGCCGGTAAGAGTTCCCGTCAACCTCTCGAGGGAGGGTTGTTGTCTGCTGCTACCGGCAGCGCCACCGACATATGCACCGGGCGTAAAACCCAAGACCGCCCCCACTCCAACCCCACGCTTTCACCGTGTGGTAACGTGGGGTGACCAGTTCAAGCTACACCTAACTCAAAGCACCGGCTGGTCCGACGGAGATTGATTCCCCCCTCGAATAAAAGAGATTTAATAGGTGTGAGTAGTACTAGCTATCGAGCAAGGCGGGGATTCGGATCGGGGGCCCTGCAACAGCAACGCGGGACAGTGTGGAGTGGCCGTTCAGGGCGTGCCGACGTCCGCGAGCATCTGCAGCGGACTCAGCGGACTCAGCGAACTCAGCGGATCTATGGACAATCTGAGCACGGACCAGGGCGTGCCGACGTCCGCGAGCAGCCACAGCGGATTCCCCGGGCGGCTGGCCCCGCCCAACAGGCCCGAACAGTGGAGAAACGTCCACAGCTCGGACCGTACCCCGCCGGGCGCGCTCGCCCAGCCGCCCGTGTCGGCCCGGTGCTGTGCCAGGGCGGAGGCATCCGCCGGGCTCAGGGTCACGTCGATGTCCTTGACTTCATACGTCGGCTCCGCGGAGGGCTGCCGTCGCGGGGACCGCCGCAGCAAGGAACAGCTACCCCGCCAACCTGCATTGGGCAGTACCACCGCGCCGCTCGGCGGCTCCCGCTCCAGTTCCACGCGCTGGTTGTACAACCAAAGCCGACCGCACTGGACCGGCAGGCCCTGCGCGCAGAGACCACGCCACACGGCACGCTGCAAAGCCTGTGCGCTCGGCTCGGCGGACCACTGCTGTAGGTGCAGGTAGTGCTGCGGCGGGAAGGACCGAAAGCACAACTCTTGGAGCCAGGGCGTAAAACGAGGCGTAGCCAGCAGGCGCTCGTAAAAGCGGGCCCAAGCCCGGAAGCGCTCGGCGCTCACCTCTTCCGAATCCAAGCGCCCAGTCAGCCGCAAAGCCAACGACAGCCCCAACCGCCGCGGCCGGCGGGACGACGACGACGGCCCGTCCTGGCAGAGCTGCGTCAGGACGGTCTGGAGCGGGTGTGGCTCTCGGGGTGAGTAGAGGGACGGACCGCGATCGACCAGCGTCAGCTCTACCGGGGCCAACAGGCGCAGTGCCACCAGATCTGCCGCGCTCGGCTCTTCCCACCAGGTTAGATCGTGCAGTGTCAGTGCCAGAAACGCGGGCGCGGCCGCCCCCGTGGGACACAGCGCCAGGTGCAGCCTGGCCAGGACGCCGGGCTGCCACTCATTGCACAACACGTGGCGCCGCCGCCCGTATTCCCCCAAGCGGACCTGCCACTCCCGGTGCAGCACGTGGTCGGGGTCGTACGGGCGCTGGACGCGGTTAGCTAGGCTCAAAGTGTACAGCTGCAGCGCGGGCGTACAGGCAGCCACGTCCCAGCCCAGCCCTGTGTTAGACTCGGTAGGCAGAGTGGCGAAGAAATAGAGCAAGAGGTTGGGGGTCAGCACCGCGTTATTCACCACGGAGCGGAGCCGCGGCCAGCACACCGGGCGAGCAGACACCGGCAGCACCATGACTTCGTGCGGCAGCTCGTCTAGGTCATAGCACGGCCTGACCTCAATCGTTTCCAGTGTCGGCGCCAAGCGCTCAAAGCCCTCGCCCCACAACCGTGGCTCGATACAGTTCTGCACGCGCAGGTGTGCCAGGGGCGGCACGGGCTCGGGACTGAGCCAGAGCCCACTCACGCCTTGCGGCCCGAAGGAGACCCCGCTGAAACTTAGACTGCGCACCCCTGGCAGCAGCCTGCGCAGGCAGGGCTTAATGTACTCTTCGTAACCAGGTGTTTCACCGCCGGGCGGGCCGTCATCCGGCAAAGTCAGTTCCAACGTGTGCAGCGCCGTGCGGGGGCCGTGTTCGATCCAGCTGCGCAAGAGAGCTTCGGCGCAAATGGAGGGGCAGGTCACACGCAGGCAGGCCACGTGGCGAAACCAGGGCAAGGCCAGTTGGAGGAGCTGCAGCCTGAGCGGACAAGGGGAAGGCCGTAGTTCCACTCTCCATTCGGCTGTCACTTGGTAGTTTAGTGTCAGGGAGGTGTTCGCTGGGGCAGCAACAGCTACCCCGGCGGCCGCGGCTATTTCGTTCCGCACCACTTCTGACGGGGTGCGGCAGCTCAGAGCTAGGTGTAACCAGCGCTGGGGGCGCAGCTGTGCAAAGAGTTGGCGGCGGGCGGATGACGAGGTTTGCTGCAGGGCCAGCAGGTCTGGCAGCTCGAGCCAGCCAGCCCCGTGCGACAAGAAAACCACCTGGCAGTCCACCCAGCGGTTCGCGGCGGTGGGCCGTGTGCACTGGCGTTTGGCCGGACGCATGCCCCCGGGTACAACGACGGGGGCTAGGCGGCAAGCACTGCTCCGGTAATCGGTCGGTGCCAGCAAAGTGTCGGCCAGGCGTGGCCTGGCACGCAGAGCGTCGGGCGCGAGCCCCCCGGAGGGGGGGGACAGGCCCCCGTCGCCCCGCACGCCAGACCCCGCCGGCCGGCCCCCTCCCCGACGGGGGCGAGGAGAGGGGGGGGGCTCCCCCCCCCAGCCGGCCCCCGTCGGCGCCCCGCGGATCCCGCGTCTCCAGCGCGCGGACCGCCGGCACCACGCGACACGCGGCCGACGGGGGGGGGAGAGGGGGGGGTGCGCTCTGTCGCCGGCGGCGGGGGGGGGGGGGGGCACGGATCCGGTAGTCTGCTCCCCCTGGCCGTGGCCGTCGCGCCATTTTGGTCTGGGCGAGACAGTGCGTACTACATGCTCGAACCAGTCCGCCGCCGGGCGCCGCCCGGCACTAGCACCGACCAGCCAGCACAGCATCGTCGGGCGCCGCCCACGACCACCGACCAGCCAGCACAGCATCGTCGGGCGCCGCCTGGCACTAGCACCGACCGGCCGGCACAGCATCGTCGGGCGCCGCCCAGCAACATCACGGACCAGCCAGCACACCGCCGGGCGCCGGCCCCGCAGCCGGCCCTGGACGCCTGCCTGTGGCGGGCCAGCCGGCGGGGGCTCCGGGAGATCCTGTCTCGGGAGGAGGCCCGGACTCTCTGGGCCGCCCTAGACACCACCGGGGCCAAGCTGCCAGCGTCCGCGTTAGCGACCAGCCTGCGCGTCGGGGCACGCCTGTCGCGCATAGCCTCCGGACGCGCCCTCGCCGTGGCCGCCGTCGACGTCGTCCGGCTGGCCGCCGGCGGGGGGCCGGCCGCCCGGCGCCGCCTGTGGCAAGCCCCTGGACGGGCCCGCCCGTACCCGGCGCTGTGGGCCGCAGTGGGGCTGGGGGCCCCGGTCCTAGTCCGGCTGGCGGTCCCCGAGCCCCGGCGCGGCGAGTCGCTGCCGCGCCTGTTCCTAGCGGCGGGCTTTCCTCGGGGCGGGCGCGCCCCCCCGGCGCAGGCCTACGCCGTGCAAGGACTGCACAGCCAGCCCCTGGTGTCACCCAGCTGGCACCCCTGCGGCCGGCTGCGGAGCCAGTGTTGGCGCCGGCTCGAGCGCAGACTGCCGCGCGGGGCCCGGGAGGCCTGCTGCGGCTGGCGCCAGGCGCACGAGCTGCACCAGGACGCCCGCCTGGCCTTGCGGCGTGGCGGCCACGCGCTGATTAGATTCTCGCGCGGGGGCTCCGAGCTCTTGCCCGCCCTCGACGCCTACCACCGACAGCACGTAGCCCTCGTGTATTCTTACCAGCGGCCAGACCTGGGCTACAGCGCACTCCCCACCGCGCACGGACGACCCCCTTCCTCTGGCCTGCTAGAGCCAGCCCGGGACACCTAACGGCCCTGACCGGCTCGATGATAAGAACGGACCCCTCCCACCGGTCGGGTGGCAGGACCAGGCACCTCCTGCCGGCAGGAAAGGCCAGTCTTTCCAGCCGGGTGGCAGGAAAGGCCAGTCTTTTTTGGCCGGGTGGCACGAGTGGCCAGGCTTTTCCGGCCGGGCGGCAGGAAAGGCCAGTCTTTTCTGGCCAGGTGGCACGAGTGGCCAGGCTTTTCCGGTTGGGTGGCAGAAAAGGCTGGTCTTTACCGGCCGGGTGGCACGAGTGGCCAGTCTTTCCCGGCCGGGTAGATATACTCTTTTGGCCGGATAGAGGCGTTGCCTTTTTTGATCTCCCCTCCCCCTCCCCCCTCCCCTCTCCCCTCTCCCTTCTCCCTTCTCCCCTCTCCCTCCCCGCGCCCGAACATTGTGCATGCCCTCCGCCAGGCTTTCGTCCATTATGGCGGTCCGGTGATGAGTGCCACCGGTGGCTTCTTGGTCACTGCCGCGAAACCAGGAAAATTTCCTTGACTTTCTAAAAAAATAATCTCACTACCCTAAGTGTCCCCATAGCAAGAATCGCACTTGTGGGCCAGCCGCGCCTCGCCTAGTGGCAGCAGGCCTGCGTATAGGTACAAATTGGCATCGGACTAATCCTACCTATCGAAATAAAAAGGAAATAATTATATTCTCTTTCTCTTTCTTTTACCCGTAAAAAGCGTTGGTTTTTTGTGCTCAAGAAAAGGGCCGGCCGTTCCGGTAGTACCAATATATATATATCCGGGAATATCCATTTAATGGTGGCACCTCCGAGCGGCCTCGACCCACAAGTGCGATTCCTACTATGAGGACACTTAGGGTAGTGGGATTAATTTTTTAGAAAGTCAAGGAAATTCCCCTAGTTTTGCGGCAGCGACCAAGAAGCCATCGGTGGCACTCATCACCGGACCGCCATAATGAAGAAACCTGGGCCGGGACCTGCACAATGTTCGGGAGCGGGGGGGAGAGGGGAGAAGGGAGAGAGGAGAAGGGAGAAGGGAGAGGGGAGAGGGGAGAACGAAAAAGGCAGTGCCACTATCCGGCCAAACGAGTATACCTACCCGACCGGAAAGATCAGGCCACTCGTGCCACCTGGCCGGAAAGAACCGGCCACTCATGCCACCGGACAGGAAAAACCCGGCCACTCATGCCACCGGACAGGAAAAACCCGGCCACTCATGCCACCGGACAGGAAAAACCCGGCCACTCATGCCACCGGACAGGAAAACACCGGTCACTCATGCCACCGGACAGGAAAAACCCGGCCACTCATGCCACCGGACAGGAAAAACCCGGCCACTCATGCCACCGGACAGGAAAACCCCGGTCACTCATGCCACCGGACAGGAAAACCCCGGTCACTCATGCCACCGGACAGGAAAAACCCGGCCACTCATGCCACCGACAGGAAAAACCCGGCCACTCGTGCCACCCGACAGGAAAAGCCCTCCCCCCAGCCAGCAGAGAGTGCCTGGTCCTGCCGCCCGATCGACAGGTGGCCAGCCGACAGGAGGTGCTAACCCCTGGCACTCTGGCCCAGCTTGCTCAGGAGGTCGAAGCCCTCTCTGGGCCCCGGTCCTGGTCCGGCTGGCGGTCCCCGGCTGGCGCCAGGCGCACGAGCTGCATTAAGACTCCCGGCTGGCCCTGCGCAGTGGCGGCCACGCGCTGATTAGATTCTCGCGGGGGGGGGCTCCGAGCTCTTGCCCGCCCTCGACGCTTACCACCGACAGCACGTAGCCCTCGTGTATTCATGCCAGGGGACGGACGACGGGCTAGAGGCGCCCCCCCACCGGCACCCCGGCCGCTAGCGGGGCGGCACGTCCTGCTGACAGATAACGCACGAACCCTAGTGCCCGGGGCGGAGAAACTCTCTCCTCCCCCACCACCGGCTTTCGTCCTAATAAGAAGTCGGCGATGTCTTTGTCTGCTTTAATCCCCAGCCCGGGAGACGTACCAGAAGCGGGCCTACACTACCACCCCTCCGCCGGCACCCGGCCTTGCTAGCTACGAGGCCAAGTAAGCGCGCGCCCCCCGGACCTGCGCTAGCCTGTCTGCTCAGTAGGCTCAGCAGACAGGCTAGCCTCTCTACTTAGTAGGCCAAAGCTGCTCCGCGGCAGAGAGGCACAGATAGACCTGGTACATTTGCTGGTGCAGTTTTGCTACGCTCGCGTTCAAGTTTTGCACGTAGCTCTCGTGGTCTCCCCGCTCTGGGCACTCTCGGAGGCTGGTGAATTCTTTTTCAACCTCTCGGCACAGCTCCTTACTAGCACGTAGCGGTTCGCACATGCTCTTCCAGCCTCCCCGGGGCATGTCTTCCCTCAGCGCCCAGGAACTAACTGCGTGCTCGATATCCGCCCGGAAATGCGTGGTTCCGTAAAACCCCTTGGCTGCGTTACCATCCCCGTCATCGTCGTCATTGCTGTCATGGCTTTCAGTGCCGCCACCACCGGCCTTACGATCTCTAACAGCGCCTCCATTAATGGGGGCTTCCCTGTACTCGTTCAGCTTGCGCATCGTCATTTCCTGGGGCACGCAGACTCCAAAGAATATTGTATACGCTGTGCGCATCAGTATGTTCATCTCGCACGCTTTATCGTTCAGGGTATCCATCGCAGCATCAGGCTTAACCTTCTGTTCAACAGGTCCAACCTCCTGTTCGACTTCCCGTAGAATTGCAGCGAGGATACTTCCCCCATCCATGCGAGGGGAGAGGAGCGACGCACGCGCCTTTCCCTGCGCGGTGGCATGAGTTTTCAGCGTTAGGAAGCCTTGATCTACCTCGGCGCAAACAGTTTCGATTTTGGAACATATCTTGCGCAGCTGTGGGACTTCCTTTTCAAACACATCTGGTGTCACGAAGCGCTTGTCCAGCCACTTGTCCAGCCATTCGACCACCTTGCGCACGAATGCTTTGACTTCCTTTGTGCCATACGGCGCGGGCTCTGGGGCTTTCTGGCTTGGCTTGTTTCCTTGGTTCCGAGCGTCCTGGGGGGCACGCGAAGGTTCTGCGCTCTGTTGTACGCCTGCTGTGCCGACCGTGGGTACATGGGACTGACCAGAGGGTGGTACACTCGTCAGGACTCCCGCGCGATTGCTATTGTTTATGCATTGTTTACAGTGCCTCTTTCTTCCCTTTCTTTCTCCAGCTGAGTCCGCAGAGTTAGGCTTGGAGCCGGATCCACCCTGTGTGTTAGCTGGCGACGCCATGCAGACTTGGACGACGTGTCGAGCTGGTCGGTGATCTGTTAACCAGGGCCCAACTGCGTCGCTTTTAGGTTTGCCTGGGGACGGAATAGGCTTGTGCGGTGGGGGGGGGCGACAGGGAGGGGAGAGGGCGGGGAACGTGCCCGACGGGGGAGGGGGGGGCGCGCAGGAGGGGGGGGACGACGAGCGCGGGGCTGGGCGCGCACGCGGCGTACGACGCTGGGGTTGGGAGAGGGGGCGGTCGGCGGACTGCTGCCCCCCCTTGGGACCCGCGGGCTGCACGAGGAAGGGTAGCCAAGCCCCCCCCCTCTCCAGGGAGACGACAGGCAGCCAGGGTGGGTTTTTTCTCCGGCCTGTCCTCACTCACCCCAGGCCGCCCCGCCGGGGGCGGCGACCGACGGTTCGCCGGCGGGAGGTTATCCCCGAGCGCGACGGCAGTGCACCTAGAGGCCAGGCTTTTTTATTCACAGGCACGTGTGGAGCCCAGTCTCGTAGCTAGCCCGGGCCCCGCCGGACGCCCTCCCCCCGCCGGACGCCCTCCCCCCCCCGGGTGGCCCCCCCCCGGGGGGGCTACGCGGCGCGCCCCAGCCAGCTGAACAGTTCCGGCGGGGGGCCTTCCCCCGGCCCCGGGGGCCCGGGGGGAGGTTGCACCTCCAGCCCCGTGTCCAGGCACGACGCCAGCGGCTGGTCCCTGAAGCGGTGGCAGAGTTCGGACAGGCTCAGGGGGCGCGCACCCGCCAGGCGCGCCGTCTGGCTCGCGGACAGCTTGTGCAGGCGCCTGCCGGCCCAGACGCCCACGCTCGCCCGCACCATGTCTTGGTACGCCAACGTCTCCTCGGCGGGCGTCGCCGGCGGCTGCGCGGGGGGTGGGTTCGGCGCCGGGCCCTGCCGCAGCAGCTGGAACATGCTAGGGTACAGGAGGTACGGCTTGCTCATGAGGATCTCGAAGCCCTCCTCGGCGCAGACGGGGTCGCCGTCCGCGCCGGCGGGCAGGGTCCTCTTGAGCGTGAGGGCCTGTGGCAGGCTCAGGCCTACGCCCGGGGGGGTGCCCCACAAGGCCGCGGTGTGCCCCGCGTAGTCAAAGTCCGCCCGGGCCGGGTACCGGCGCACGGCCTCCTGCAGCGCCGCCTGCAGGGTGGCCGCTGGCTGGCAGTCCACGGGGGGCAGCCCCTCGCCCCACTCGTGCAGGCGCTTGGGGTGCTTGGCGTACGGGCGGGGCTGGCCGGCGACGGGGGACGACAGGGCACGCCCCAGGCAGGCGACCAGCGCGTCGAAGTCCTGGACCCACGCCGGGTGTTGTAGCCGGAAGGACTTGCCGAAGGCGTCGCTCGTCAGGAGGCGCCTGGCCCAGTAGCGCCAGTACCAGGGGACGCCCGGCAGCGGGGGAGCGTCGGGCGGCGCAAAGTGGTGCGCGAGGACATATTCCGACCCGAGGAGCACGGCCGGCGCGTTGAGCCCGCGGGGCACGTAGGTCCAGATCTCCGAGTGCTTGGGCAGCGCCGCGCTGACCAGCACTTGCTGCCCCCAGCGCAGCAGAGTGCACCACCACTGGCAGGTGCTGTTCCCCTGGCGTTCGGTGGACATGGCCTGCAGCGCGGCCCGCAGGCCCGGGAAGGCGTGGCACGCAAGGTACGGACGGTCGGTCCCGGGGCCGATCAGGACCAAGAGGTCCCGGAGGTCCTGCTCGTACTGGTACGTCCGGCCCAGGTACAGCGCCCGGTCCGCCAGGCCGAAGCCGGGCAGCAGGCGCAGCGCCGCGCCCGGGGCCGCGTGCCCGGGCCGCGGCCAGTGCAGCGGCACATAGCAGAAGCCCAGGTCGCTGAGCGAGCGCGTGACCAACTCCTGCCACGCCTGGGGCAGCCGCAGGGCGGCCGGCCGCAGGGCCTGCAGCAGCGCCTGCAAGAGGTAGAGCCAGGACACGTGAGTCACTACGCTGTAGCCGCCGGCCTTGAGCCAGTCGAGCGCCTTGCCGAGCCGGGGCCGGCACACATTCAGGGTGCGCAGGCGCAGCGAGTCGGAACGGCCCGGCGCTCCCTTGGGCTCCGCCGACCAGTTGCTGAGCAGCGCCAGCGCTAGCGCCAGGCTGTACAGGCGCAGCCAGCGGTCCGTCACCTTGCGCAGCCGCGCCAGCTCGTTCTCGGCGCCGGGGTGGCGCAGCACGGTTCCTCCCCACGGTGGGCCCGCCCCTGGTCCGCCGCGGCCTCCCCGGGCGCTCCGGCGGCCCGCAGGGAGGCCACTTCGCCCTGCTTGTTCTTGGCGAGCGCGCACTGGACCGCTAGGCGCAGCGCGTGGCCCAGGGTCTCTGAGCCCAGGAAGCCGCCGGGCAGCAACGCCTCCGGGACCACCGAGGCAAAGACGTGGAGCGGGCGGGGGTCGGGGGCGGGGGCGGAGGGGGCGCCCGACCAAGCGGCGCAGCGCAGTGCCCCCCGGTACACTACCTGGAGGGGCTGGCCGAAGCTGCCCAGCGACCCGGCGTAGCTCTTGCGGTAGACGCGTGCGCCGGGGCGGGCGCGCGCCAGCACCAGCGTCACGGGCGCCAGGGCTTCGGACGCCGCGAGCAGCAGGGCGTCCAGCCATCCAAACGTGAGACCCAGCGCGGTGGCGGGCTGGCCGGGGGGCAGCGAAGCCAGCGAGCGCAACACTCTTTGCCAGGCCGCATACCAGGGGGCGCCCGCCCAGCGGGCCAGGGGTAGCTTTCTGGCTAGGTCGTGCACGGCGGCCTCCGTCGGGGGCGCGGGGTCCTCTGGCGCGCCCACGAGCAGCGCACGCAGCACAGAGTCCCAGCCCGCCCCCACGTCCAGCGCGGCCCGGCCCTCGGGGGTGAGCTCGCCCACGCCCGCCTCGAGGGCCCGCAGGGCGTCGGCCCACTCGACCGCGAGCGCCGCCGCGCCGCCGCCGGCACCGCCCGGGCCACTCGTGGCAGAGCTGCTGGAGCTGCTGGAGCTGGTCTGGCCGCTCGTGGCAGAGCTGCTGGAGCTGCTGGAGCTGGTCTGGCCGCTCGTGGCAGAGCTGCTGGAGCTGCTGGAGCTGGTCTGGCCGCTCGTGGCAGAGCTGCTGGAGCTGCTGGAGCTGGTCTGGCCGAGACCGCCTGCACCGCCCGGGCCGCTCGTGGCAGAGCTGCTGGAGCTGCTGGAGCTGCTCTGGCCGCTGCGGGGGGAGGAGAGTCGGACCCCACCTTCCGGCGTTTGGCGGGCGGCGGTGAGGGAGAAGCCCTCCGGCGCACCCACAACGGGGTAGGCGTGCGGAGCCGGTGGTCCAAGTCCATCAAGCGTTTCATCCCCTCGTGGAGACCCTCTAGCAACTGCCACAAGTCCTGCAGGCGCCGGAGCAGGCAGCAGGCGCCGTCGACGAAGGCATCGAACTTAGCCTCCAGGGCCCGCAGCTCCTCCGCCGCGCCGGCCGGCGCGGCGGCTGGCCCGTCGGTTGGCCCGTCGGCTGCCAGAGGCTCCGCTTCCGGAGCCCCTCCCGCAGGAGCCGCGGGGCCTGCCCCACGTTGTTTCACCCAATCTTGGTCGTCCTTGAACAAGTACAGCGCGTTACCCGCCTCCTCGGCCGCCTGCAGAAAATGCCGGCAGGCCTCACCCTGCCACAGGGGCAGGGGTACCAGGTCCCACTGCGCCGCACACAGCCGCCAGTCCTGGAGGCTAGCAGGCACGGCTAGCCCCAGTGCCTGGAGCCGGACCAGCCACGCCTTTTCGTAACCTTGGTCTGCGTAGGAGCGTAGCTGGGCACACAGGTACCGCAGGGGCGTCTCCTCGGTGCCGATCCGCCACAGCAACCGGGTGGTCCCGACCCATAGGTCGTTCTGGCCGGCCCACAGGTGTACTTGGCAGCGCGCCGGGGGTTCGGTGAGCAGGACCTCCTCGACGCGGAGGACACGGGACGGCTCGTCCTGGCTCCCGCCGGTGTTGCCCTGGGTTGACATGCACGGTGGCCCAACACGCGAGCGTGAATAGTGGAGAGTAGGGGGCCCGCTCCGGGCCGAACTAGGCCCCCCCCCTACCCCCGCGCCCGGCGCGCCAGCACGCCCCCCTTAGGGGGGGGGTGCGGGCGGCCTCTCCCCCTCGGGAGGAGGAGGGGGAGGCGGAAAGCGGGGGGGGGCCCTCCCTTCCTCTGGCCGGCCGTGCGCCATCCGGGGGGGGGGGGGTGCCGTGTCCCCGCGCCTCCACCCGCGCGCCACGGGCGGGAGAGGGGGTCGTCCTCCTCCACAGCTGGCGCACGCCGGGTCAGGGGAAGGAGGAAGGGGTCCCCCTCCCTCTCCCCAGCGCTCTGCCCCGAGGTAGAGACACGTCACCGGCCACACGCCTAAGACCCCCCTCCAAGGTCGTGTCTTGTTGCCCGAGACCAAGGCCAGCAGAAGGCGCTCGCACGTGCATGACGACGACTGCGCCCACCACTAGCAGCGTCGAGGAGGCGACCGCCCCCGCACAGGAGGCACTGGACACCGTGGTAATTCCGGCGGCGGTCGTCCAGCCCGCTGCGCGCCTGCACCACCGGCAGCAACGGAGAGACCGACGGTCGAGGCAGCCCCACCGTGCGGGAACGAACCAACAACCGCACCCACCGCTAGCCACACCGGAAAACGACCGCTCCGGCACAGGACGTCGTAGTAATTCCTTGGGCGGTCGCCCGGCTCGCTGTCGCGTCCGAACCACCGGGGCCCACGGAGATCCTGACGGCCGAAGAGGCTCTCTCACGTTCGGACGCACTGGTCGGCCGCCTGGCTGCCCCGCGTGTGGTGAGGGCGTTAGTCCCGTGCACGCCAGCG
>WBZZ01004534.1:0-27500 GCA_019918135.1 Paulinella micropora
CATCCAATTAAATTCATTAACGAATCGAGCAGGAATGCAATGCATCTCATCAACTCTTCATCGCAAGGGTTCAACAAGCTCGACGAGGACACTTGCCGACCGAACGTGAAGGTAAATTATGTTAGTTGTTACATACATCCATGCAATGTAAGTTTTTGTTACGTGTGTTGCATTTTTTCTATGAATATTGTTGTAAATAATGTCAGGTCAGCAAGGGTACTCCTATTGTGACTGTCACCACCGCAATATTGAAAGATCAAGAGATTTTGCTCAGCTATGCGCCTAATCCAGACCTAGAGATAGCTACGCTGCCAAGCGATGCACATCCGGTCTGGTTGAAAGAGGCTGCCAAGGAAGGAGCTAAAATCCCAGTTTTCCTGTTCGAGACTGACATTGGTCATGTATGTTTCATCGTTCCTGAGAAAGAACATCCGCTTCCACTTAAGTCAATTTCCTTGCTTCATGAAGCAAAGGTTGAACTTTTAGCGTCGGTCAGCAGTATTAGTTCTGATGGAAAGCAACCGCTCTCCAGGTCATCATCTATTCCGCCGGAAAAAAAGAGGAAGCTTCTCGACAGCGTGTCCTCAATTTCAGATAGTCGCCGCACGCTTCTGCACAGGGAAAGCTCGGACATTACAGTCATCACAGAAAAATCAAGCTTGAGTGATGCACAGGTACAAAAATAAATAAATGAAAATTATGACTGAGAAGATTCTTTTTTACAGGCCGGTGTTCCTGACGTTGATGCTAACCTCGACAGCTGGAAACAGTCAGACAGTTCTACTGTCACTACAGGATATGATGTTAGTAGCTGCAGCAGCTCTAGACTATATCTTCCTACTGGCTCCATGGTAATTTTTTTTCTCTACCTGTCTATGTTCATGCTGGTTAATGTTCATAAGCGATCTTGTTTGCGTAGAACGTCGACGAAGAGTGTTCAGATACGGATTCAAACGGTGATGCTGCATCTATCAACCCTGGATTGCTTCCTCCTCTGGTCTGCGTGGACGATGCGGAATTATCCAACGAGCTTCGATTGAACTTCGACGAGCTTATGGAATCGAATGAGCTGTTGTATAACATCATGAGATTATCACCAGTTCCTTACAGCAGACCACGTAAGAATCCAACGCGCCCCTACACGATGAAAAGTCGCACGAAAGGTGCAGTGAAGCTTCAGAGACCGTCTGCGCTCCAAAAACTGTTGGGGATTACCTTCGCCGACTTGGACAGGGAAGTTAAGTCTGTCTGCTGCAAAAAGTGGAAGTGTTATTCATTTATCGACACGCGTGATGTGCTTTACACGAGAGCGAAGAATGCGTCATCGTCTCTCAGTGAGCTTTATTCTTGGGCAGCTTCGCAGCTTGAATCGTTTCAAACAAAAACTGGATCGTTTCAGTATATGTATTTAACGGAGGCTGTGTGCAAAGTAGCCTGGCAGCGTATCTACGGGATCGGTGATAAAGTTTTGTCAAGAGCACACAAACTTCTTGCAAATAACACGAAGGTTTTGACAAAAAGCTACTCAACCGTTCCTGAAACAGAAGATGTGATAGCAGTATTACTCTGCGAGAAGTTCATGGAGAGTTACCCGGAGATATGCAGCGACGGAATATGGAGGATGCAAGAAATGGCTCAGGACGCAGGAGTCCAAAACTATGTTCGCGAGAATTGGAAAAATATGTGCCTTCGGTTTGGTTGTTCGAAACGAGTTGATCCAAATAATCCTCCGACAGACAATACGATCAACAAAGTTTGGCGCATGGATTTTCCGCACGTCAAGTTTGTCAGAGGTATTATGCATATTTTCGTTATCATTACTTATTACAGGTTTGCTTTGCAGAAGGAGATTCTCAAAATGCGAGATCTGCACAGAGCTTGCTGCTGATCATTCTAACGGTTTCAGGACTGAAGTAGAAGCTCAAGAATGGCGTCGCCGTAGCAGGCTTCATCACAAAATTCACAGGGCGTGCCGCGTTGCCAGCATGCAGCGCAAGAAGGCAGCACCAGCAGATTTTGCTGCCAGAGTCATATCAGCCGATATGAAACCGCCAGTGAAGATCCCATCTTGCCGCCGCGCCGCGAAAGATTTCAAAGGAAAAATTGTGTTTCGCCTTTGCGTTGGAATCAATACCTGCTACACTACCGATACGCATTTTATTCTGACGTACCTTGAAGGCGCGGTAGAACACGGCGCGAACAGCAACATTACTATGCTTGCCGCACTTTTACATTGGCAACTTTGGAACCCTCGCACAATGCAAGCGTGGAAATTATATCTTGAGTGGGACGGAGCTGGTGATAACACCGCGTGGGCGATGCTGGGTTTCCTTGGGCTCAATGTCGTAGACAGAGGAATCCGTTTCCAAGTAGAGTCACATCGCAAGCCACCAGGGCACGGGCACGATGGAGATGATCAGGAATTTCGAGTTATGGATATCGGGTGGAAGAGCACCTTCCTGACAACTAACATCGCTCAAGCGTTATTAAAGCTCATTCTTGCATTCAAGAAGCAGCACAAGAAGAGGCATGTGCTGGTTGTTCTCGGATGTAACTACGACTGGATGACTCATTTTAGCCCGTGTATGAACAAGAGTTTCAAAAACTACAACAAACCCTTGGCATATAGAATCACCAAGAAAGATCCTGACGCTTTGCCGACTGTAGAGATCGCTACTTGGGGAGACGCACAGGATTTTCATGGAGTGCGTGATGATCCCAGAGGAGAACCGATCAATTTGTTTATCGGACGCCCCGGTAATAATATTATCTATCTTTCTCTTTCTCTCTCTCTCTCTCTCTCTCTCTCTCTATCTCTCTTTCTTTCGTTCTATCTATCTGTCTCTCTCTCTCTCTCTCTCTATTTATGACAGCGACCGACATGCCTCCCAAGCTTCCAGTCGGCTACTTCGTCAATCCGCGCCTGAAGAAGGATATTCGTGCTTTGGCTACTAAATACCTAGGGCCGGATGAGCGAGCACATGTGGAGGAAATGTTAGCAGGTGGAAATTTGACCAGAGTAGAGGTGGATGGAGATTACTTCGAAGGCGGCCTGCCCGGCCGTCCTGCTCATATGTCCTGTGTCGATGCAAAAGGCAAGGAATGGAGAGCAGAATTTCGATTGATCGACGAGCTACCTGTAAATTGGATGGAGTTGCCTCAAGAACGACAGGAGAAAATGAACGCACTTACGCGTTTGACCGATGAAGAGCTGCTGTCCTTACCACGCACTTATTTTGTTAATGAAGGACATCCTCCAGCTCACCCGAGATGGCGTGGTGCAAGACAGCTTACTAGCGAAGAAAAGCAGGAGCAGGATTTAGCATTTGGAAATGCTTCTGAGCCTTGGCGGAAAATTCTCACGTTGCTAAGATCGTCAGAGGAAAAAAAGCAATTTGCGTCCAAGCAGATGGTAGTTAGCGAATTGAAATCATGGATGAGAATGCATGGTGTTGCAACGCAAAACTCCGATCGGAAACCGTTCAAGAAGGCAGAGCTTATTGAACAAGCGTGGAACCATTTCGAACGATGCGACTGTGGGTTCCCTGAGGAAGAAGAGCTTGGTGCTGCTCAGCCTGCAGAACCAGTGGCAGATTCAGAGGATGACTTATCTGATACTTCATCTTCCAGTTCATCAACTGACTCATCGTCTGATCGATCTTCTGGTTCAGAGGAAGAAAAGCATGGTATTAGTTTTCTTCTTCTTCTTCTTCTTCTTCTTCTTCTTCTTCTTCTTCTTCTTCTTCTTCTTCTTCTTCTTCTTGTTCTTCTCCTCCTTAACATGATGCTATCCATATTGTAGATGATTCAGATCGCTCCGACGCAAGTTGGAGAATGCGTAACTCAGGAATCCGTTTGCGCGGACGTCGCCGCGCACGTCGTGCTGCGGGTGGACGTGGACGTGGACGTGGTCGTATGTGATTATTTTTTTTGAAGGAATTTTTCTGGGTCCGACTTTTTTCATAATGGTTTTTGTCTAGGGCAACTGCAACTGTAACGCTTCTTCTAAAAACTGAAATTAGAAATTTGTTTGACTCTGATAATGCACCAGAATCTGATGTGAAGCGTCCTCCCTCCGACCCATCCCCCCCCCCCCCCACCCCCCCTCCCCCCTCTACGTACCAGCGTACGTCACAGCTGGCAAACAGAATTTTTTGAAGGTAAAACCATGTCTTAATATAGTAAAATGCTTAATATAAGCAAGAATAAACAGTAAAAGCAAATTCTGCATGTTCGGCATTGTTATCATCATAGATTCATGGTAGCCGGGACTATGAAAAAGTAGAAAAATTACCGTGTCGGACCGGTTCCTGCCCACCTCTGAAGATGAAGTTAAAGTGTATTACAATTAATAAAAACATATTTTAATATTATTTTTATATGTTCTGCAATCAGGGAATTCATTTCCTTTCATTTCCACACGTTTTCAAAAAAATCCATATACTTCATCGAAAATTTCGGAAAAAGGGATACCCCCAAGATTGTCGAATGTTTAGTTATATCTCTGCTTCGTCTGTGCTTTTGAAAACCGGAGAATTTTGTAGGGTGGAGAAGGGTTTAGAATTGGAGGAAAAATTAGTGAAGGCGGTTCCTTGTGTTTTATAGCGGTGGTGCCATACAGAGTAAAGCAGGTGGCCATCCTTGCCCGACGCCTAACCACGCTTGACAACGATGAATCCACTCACGAGCCACTGCGGTGGATATCAGTTAAGGACATTTCCTCTGCAGCTGTTTCCCTTTTGAAGCCTCTTGCCAACACAGCAGCAAGCAGTCAGACCACCAGGATTGTGATGCCAGTGTCTGATTTTTGATTTTCAATAAAAAAACTTGCTGCAGTGCAAACTATTTAATGTGGCTTTAATATAACTTGGAGCCGGGAGATCGGAGGGCCCCGGGGGGGGGGGGGGGGGGACTGTGACTATATCATAAAAAGTATGACAATGTCACTCTTTTATGGCATACTCATCAAGTCAATGATTATGCCACAACACATATCCGGATGTGACTTAATCACTCTATTTGTGATGTTATCACTTTGGTGTGACAAAATCACTCTTTGTGGCATGATCACAGCACCAGATGTGTGATTTTGTCACAATCTCAAACAGTGTGACAAAGTCACAATTTAAGTGATACAATCACAACAGGAATTTTTTTTTAATTTTTTTTTTTAGTGATAATGTCACTACATTGTGATTATGTCACAAAAACGATAATGTTACATACTACATGGTGGCTGTGTGTGTGACATTATCACACCTTATGTGATAAAATCACTTTGGTGTGATAAATTCACTACTTGGACCAATAATCACAAAAAAAAATGTAATTTTTTTTATTGTGATTATATCACTTCTTTGTGACTATGTCACAAGGAAATGATACTATCACATACTACATGGTTGCTGTCTGTGTGAAATTATCACAATTTTAATGTTAAAATCACTTCGTTGTGACAAAGTCACTCTTTTTACCACTAATCACAGAAAATATTCAATGTTTTTTAATGTGATTATATCACTTTGCTGTGATAAAATAACTAATTACGTAACATTATCACTACTTTGTGAAATAATCACTACTTTCGTGATAATGTTGCTGTACGTAATGTCACAAAAATTGTGACATAATCATTACACAATGACAAAATTAAAAAAATGCATTTTTTTTTTGTGAATTGCAATGTCCTGGTAGTGTGAGGGTAGAGGCAGATGTGGGGTGGAGGGTAGCCAAGTACGTGAGAGAGCATAGCAAACCAGAGAAACAGGCAGAGAAAGTCATGGTAGTTTGGGAGGGGGCAGTAGGGAGAGAGCTCACAGCCGAGTCGACATTCATGCCTGCCCGCCTTGTGAATGTTCATGAAGATGAGCCTGACAAGGCTCCCAAGTGGGCATGGAAACATGCTCTTGGGAGTCCAATGACGAAGAAGCTTTCTCTTTTCATCGTCATCGGATCCTCCTCCCTTTTTCTATGCATATTACACATGCAAATAAAAAGGGGAGGCTTGTCAAAGCGAGAGGTGAGAAGTTTACCACAGACAGTGAGAGATTTTGTGAGGGCGTATGAGAGAGAGAGCAAGGGGAGCAAATTCACACACACACGACATGCATATTAAGCATAAGTGCATCTAAAATGTGGTTTCAGGGGGAAGAGGCACCAGAAGAAGAAGACTCAAGCGATGACGACGAGCCACTTGTGGCTCCTCGTCTTCGTGTTGAATCTTCCTCTTCTTCTTCTGCTGCTGCTGCTGCACAGCCTGCCTCACCACATCCCCCTCCTTCCCCTGCCAGCCTTTGCTCCACCCAAGTCCCCACTCCCCCCCCCCCCCCCCACCTGCAAGCCCACACACCCCTCCCCCCCACCGAACCCAACACACCCGAACCACCTAATCACAATAAAGAGTGGTTGCCTCTTCTTGCAGTAACACGCTCGCCCAGCCCTGCAACACACCCTGCTCCTTCCTCTCCTAATGGTAACCACTCCGACTCAGATTAGGAACATACAGTGCGTAATAAACATATAGTGTAGTGTTATACATACTTACACACCACTTGGTATATTAATAAAATTATATTAACGGCAGCTTATTCAGCGTGTGTTCTAAGTTGTTGCAGCATAAAACCGGTTTTGAAACATTTAGTCAAGTGGAACAATACGGTCACGTGAGTCAAAAAAAAAAAGTCACATTATTAATCAAAAACAATTCATGTAGTTGTTATACATACTCACACAACACTTACTATATTTATGAAATAATATTACCGGCAGCTTGTCCAGCATGTGCATGAACTTTAGCAAGCTTAAAACCGGTATTGAAACATAATATTCATAGTGCATCATGCGGTCACACATTCGTAAAAAAAAGTCACAACGAAAACAATGCATGTAGTTGTTATACATACTCACACAACACTTACTATATTTATGAAATAATATTACCAGCAGCTTGTCTAGCATGTGCATGAACTTTAGCAAGCTTAAAACCGGTATTGAAACATAATGTTCATAGTGCGCCATGCGGTCACACATTCGTAAAAAAGCAGAAGTCACAGTATTAATATTATTAACTAATACTGCACGGCCGGACGATATTAATAGCAAATATTAATGTATTAATGTAATTCAGAAGGAGAGCACATGAATTTAATGATTAACTTCTCTACGATTGTTTCCGGACGCTGCACTACAAAGTCCCACGTCTCGCCTGGCTCCCGGCGGTCGTTGGTGCAAGTTTTTCGCATGTGACTCAGCATGCGGCCTTCTTGAACAAAAGCCTTGCCGCACCACGAGCACACAAAGTTCTTGTCCCGCACCACCACTCCCTGTTCTACAAGCAGGCGGGCGATGCACTGCTTAGTCATCATCTCCATTAAAAACTGACTACGTCTGCTGTTGGCGCGGAAAAAGTTTTGGCCGTTGTGATTGTTATTTTGTTCCAACGATTCACATGACGCCCAATGAATTGACTTATGACGACACAGAAAGTCTTTGGTGTGGCAACAACACCAATGAATATATGGCGTGATGAAGTTGTTCAAATAAGTGGGCACACGCATTACGTCCTGCCACTTCACGTCTCGACGCCCACCCCCAACAAGATGCAACGCATCCTCTGGCGTTTGCCTGATGCAGTCTGTTTGCACCTCAGCTAAACAAGGTTGGTCGTGGAAGCCCTGGTTGCAAAAGTTGCGCGTCACCGCGTCCCACCCTAGCCGTCGTGCGTCCGCCCCTGTCTTCAGACGCGCTGGGTCTGCGCCTGGCTGGTGGCCCCAGTCATAACACCCGGCAGAAATGAACTTGCTGACGTGGAAACACTTGACACATCCTTGGTACCCTAACTGCTGGTGCTGCAGAAGGTCAACCTGAGCTACGTAGTCTGCGCTGCTGAATAGGACCTCGTACCGCGCCTTACGGAGTTCGCGCATCAGAGGCAAGAAACACGCACGGACATTTTTCGATTTTTTAGGGCACTATGGGGACAAATACTCAAAATTATTTCTAGTGGTTGGAAATTATTAGCTAATGGGAATTATTCTACGTTTTTCGAAATCATTTCCAGTGTACAAAATATTTTCCAGTGGCTAGAAATGGTTTCCAGCGTTCAGAATTATTTCCAGTATCCAAAATAATTTCCTGTCCAAAATATTTCCAGTGGCTGGAAATAATTTCCAGTAGCCGGATCTACTTCCAGTAGTTGAAATTATTTCCAGTGATTGGAAATTATTTCCAGTGATTGGAAATTATTTTCCAGTGATTGGAAATTATTTCTAGTGGCTAGACATACTTTCTAGTGGTTGGAAATCATTTTTAGTGGCTTGAAATTATTTCCGGTGCTCAAAATTATTTCCATTGGCTGGAAACTATTTCCAGTGGCTGGAAATTATTTCTAATGGCTGGAAATTATATTTCTATTGGCTGGAAATTGTTTCTAAAGGCTGGAAATTATGTCCCGTGGCTGGAAACGTTATTAATAGTCCGGGTTCCGGCCGGGAGGTTACATCAATAAGTACAAAGCTATTAAAACAAAGCAAAATTTAATAGAATAGTATGTACTTAAACTGCAACTACTGAAAATTATGATCGCGATAAAAGTACGTACGTACTAGCAACAATAATATTATTACCTATCAAACGCAATCATAACTTATGCTTGTGTTGTAACGTTTCGCAAAACTTAGCACTCTATCCCAGCTTTCCTGTGCGAACCTTTTACGTTATGTTGCTGCCTAAAGTCCCAATCCTGCACTTTAATTTCTGTCCCCAACCTAAAGTCCCAATCCTGCACTTTAATTTGCCAGTGTAGGCATATTTCTTCTCTCTCACATTGGTTGAGTTTATAGTCCTTCAACGACAGAAAACAACAAGGATAGAAAATGGGAGGTTTGGCGGGAAATGAATCTATTGCTGTGTAATCGTTACCCCAAAAATGAACCATGTGCCACTGGCCCTTATCCACCGGCACATTCATAAAAGAGACCGGCACCACATTAGAGCTACCTAACATACTTTTCGCTTCAGCAACAGGCACAGAAGTCTGTTTTCTTTTTCTTGGCCCGTGTAAAACGTTGTCCAAACAAACATTAGCTTGTTTGTGAGAGCGCCAGTTGGCGCTGTTGTTTACATTGTAATCAGCGAGAAAGGATGAGTCTACCTTTCTGCCTGCAGAATCCTCCTTCGTAGGAACTTCCACGGGCAGACAAGGTCGCAGATACTCCACGACGTATCCTTTTTCCCACTCCTAATCACCTGGCATTGGCAAGAAAAACATACGCCCCATGTCCCTGCCAGTGAGAGCAAGTCGGAATAAACAACAGAAGAAAATGAATGTATGTATGCGTGTATATGACTAATACAGATGATCAGAACTGCAAATATTTCCATTGGCTAGAAATATTTCCAGCCACTAGAAATATTTTCAGTGGCTGGAAATATTTCCAGCACTGGAAATATTTCCAGTGGCCGGAAATATTTCCAGCCACTGGAAATATTTCCAGTGGCTGGAACTTCCACATAGACAAGCGAGCGAGCGAGCGAGCGAGCGAGAGAGAGAGAGAGAGAGAGAGAGAGAGAGACCCGTCCTCTCCTTCACTATCTGAGTCCAGTAACTCTCCAGCTCTTCGGCCGTCCGCATCTCCAATGGAGGCAACATCTCCCAGGCGACGCTCTCTCGCCAATACCAAACCTTGTTGCTGTCAGCGGGCTGCTCGTCGCCGTAGGACGAAATATCTACTGCCATCATTGCGCGCTTCAGGCGGCTGGCGGCATGGAAAACCTTCTTCAACTTGCCAGCGTTGATAGTGCTGGTGAACACAGCCAAACGATACCCCTCCCATACCCGGGTATGATACCAGGTATGATACCCCTGGGGTATCATAAACCGATACCCCTAGTCCATATACCCCTGTCCCATACCCAGGGGTATGATACTCCTGTCCCATGCCCCTGTTCCATACATCGGGGGGGGGGGTATGGGGGGGCGGGGGAGGTTATCATAACCCAGGGATACGGGGGAAGGGTATCATAACCCAGATATGGAGGGGTATGGGCGTATCATACCCCAGGGGTATCATACCGGGTATCATACCCGGGTATGGGAGGGGTATCGTTTGGCTGTGGAAGAGTTTGCGCTTGTAGTCGTCGCTACCCGTCCACATCTCTCGTAGTCGCTTGATAAGACGTGGACACTCTTCCTCCCCCATGCCGGCGAAACTGCACACAAGACAGGGTATGTATTGTAATATAATGCATACATGCATATGCATATAATTGTAAGACTCTCTCTCTCTCTCTCTCTCTCTCTCTCTCTCTCTCTGGTTACCGTATTCGTCTACGATGCAAGGGTGTCCATCTATTGCGCAGAACTTACCCCCAGTGAAGCTCTTATACTTGCGGCAGCGGGCACTGCCACATCAGACCACACTTCCGCTGGCTGATGCCCCCTTTAGCTTCCAGTGCCCGGTTGAGGTCCTCCTGGTTTTCCGTTGCCGTTGCAACCTCTGCTTTGTCACTCGGACCTTGGTCCTGTAGGACTTCCTCATGCACAGAACACAAAGAATTTGAAAGCGATGCAGCACTTCATCTGCCAGCAGAAGTGTGGTCTGCTATATGGTCACCCTGCACTGCCTACTGTCCCCTTCGGTCTGCTCGTTCTCTCTCTTCAGCTTGCACTGCCTACTGTCCCCTTCGGTCTCCATCTCTCTCTCTCTCTCTCTCTCTGTCTCTCTCCAGAAATATTTCCAGTGGAAATATTTCCTTAAGCTGCAAATATTTCCAGCCACTGGAAATATTTCCAGCCACTGGAAATATTTCCAGCCATTGGAAATATTTCCAGCCACTAGAAATATTTCCAGCCACTGGAAATGTTTCCAGCCACTGGAAATATTTCCAGCCACTGGAAATATTTCCAGCCACTGGAAATATTTCCACTCACTGGAAATATTTCTGGAGAGAGAGAGAGAGAGAGAGAGAGAGAGAGAGAGAGAGAGAGAGAGAAAGAGAGAGAGATGGAGACCGAAGGGGACAGTAGGCAGTGCAGGCTGAAGAGAGAGAAAGAAGGAGGGGGTTGAGGAGAAGAAGGAGGAGAAGGAGGGAGAAGAAGGAGAAGGAGAAAGAGAGAGAGAGAGACAGAGAGAGAGAGAGAGAGAGAGCGAGAGACAGAGAGACAGAGAGAGAGAGAGAGAGAGAGAGAGACACAGAGAGAGAGAGAGAGAGAGACAGAGAGAGAGAGAGAAGCAACCGAGCAACCAAGCAACCAAGAAACCAAGCAACCGACCGACCAGAGGGAGAGAGAGAGAGAGAGAGAGAGAGAGAGAGAGAGAGAGAGAGCGAGAGAAAGAGAAAAGCAACCAAGCAACCAAGCAACCAAGCGACCAAGCAACCAAGCAACCAAGCAACCGACCGACCGACCGACCAGAGGGAGAGAGAGAGAGAGAGAGAGACTCAGAAGCAACCAAGCAACCAAGCAACCAAGCAACCAAGCAACCAAGCAACCAACCAACCGACCGACCGACCGACCAGAGGGAGAGAGAGAGAGAGAGAGAGAGAGAGAGAGAGAGAGAGAGAGAAGCAACCAAGCAATCAAGCAACCAAGCAACCAAGCAACCAAGCAACCAAGCAACCAAGCAACCAAGCAACCAAGCAACCAAGCAACCAAGCAACCAAGCAACCAAGCAACCAACCGACCAACCGACCGACCGACCAGAGGGAGAGAGAGAGAGACTCAGAGAGAGCTTACCGTTTTAACAACATCTTAAACGCTCTTTCTCCGCGCTCGCTCGATTCCGCAGCCCAAAAAAACAAAAAACCCGAGTAAAACGGCTGAAAAAAAACTTACAACAACAGCAGCAACAAGCCAACAAGTTGCACATAAGTGATGCAGGAGCAAATTGTTGAATGCATTCCAGTACTAAAAAAGGAGGTAAAGAGAAACCCCTTCCATACTGCAAAATGGAGCTGTTGAGAATTTTGGGGTCGCAAATTTTGGGGTCGCTTGAAACTGAACCAAAAGCACATAGTCAAAAAAGCCGGAACTTTGCACTTCCTGGTTTTTTTTGAACAGTGCCATTTTTCTTCCCGATGCCACCGCCCACCTGAAAATTTTATTGCAGATTATGATAGCGCCTGGCCTGAAACGTCGAATGTCACTTTTCCCGGCCAGAACGGACCCGCCGTTTTTGCAGGGGAATTGCGCAAAGTTTCTCCGCCAGAATCCTGCCACCAGAAAAATGAGGTGCTTTACACCGTGGTTGGAAATATTTCCAGTGGCTGGAAATTATTTTGTCTATTAGAAATATTTCCAAAATCTAGAAATATCTCCAGCGACCAGAAATAATTTTAGAAGCTGGAAATATTGCCAGCCACTGGAAATATTTCCAGCCACTGGAAATAATTTTAGAAATATTTCCAGCCACTGGAAATATTTCGAGTGACTGGAAATATTTTCTATACTTCCAGCTACTGGAATATTTCCAGCCACTGGAAATATTTCCAGTGGCTGGAAATATTTCCAGTTACTGGAAATATTTTGTACCTTGGAAATATTTCGAAAATGTAGACATATTTCCAGCCACTGGAAATAATTTTAGAATCTGGAAATATTTCCAGCCACTGGAAATTTCCAGAAATTGAAAATATTTTCTATACTTTCAGCTACTTGAATATTTCCAGTGACTGGAAATATTTCCAGTGACTAGAAATATTTCCAGTGACTGGAAATAGTTCCAGTAGATGGAAATATTTCCAGCAAAAAAACATTTCCCGCTAATATTGAAAAAAAATTCCAGCCACTGGAAATATTCTCAATACTAGAAAATATTTCCAGTATCTGGAAATATTATTTCCAGTATCTGGAAATATTATTTCCAGTGCCCAGAAGTTTTTTCCAGTGGCTGGAAATACTATTTCCAGTGTACAAATAATTTCAAGTGTTAAAAAATTCTAGCCACTGGAAAATATTTTAACAGACTGGAAATTATTTCCAGCGGCTGGAAATTTAATTTTACACACTGGAAATCATTTCCATTGCCCGGAAATTATTTTGGTATTTGTCCACATAGTGGGGCCAGGTATGAGGTCGGTTACCATGACAAAACGAGGGTCTGCTCGGAGAAAGAAAGGGAGGTTGAGGAGTTCCAGAGTTATAAAGTGCAGGGAGTAGGTCCCCCTCTTTTTTGGCTGCGCCACACTGGCACCCCGTCGAAAAAAAGCGCGAGGACAATCTCGGTGGGGTTGTGCACAAGTTCCCGCCACGCGGGGCATTCTTTCATGTCGGCCGGAACGTATAAACATCTGACGCGAGTTCCGTTCGTGTTGACGTAGGGGCGGACGGCTAAAGCACGCAACATAATCACATAATTTATGATATAATCACAAGAGTAGTGACATAGTCACATGATCTATGAAGATGCGGCAGCAAGCCACAACATCACATAATACGTGATATAATCACCAGAGTAGTGACATAGTCACATAATCTATGAAGATGCGGCAGCAAGCCACAACATCACATAATACGTGATATAGTCACGGAAATAATGACAATGCGTGCAGCTGACCAGGGTGTGCCAGTATGCTCTGCAATTGTTGCACGACGCTAAAATGCCGCAGAACAAATTGAGGTAAACTTGCGGTCCAGGTTCAGCCGTTGTCGGCATTGTACGCACACTGTAGGGCGGGGTTCTCCGTGCTTCACTGCCATCACGCCATCTCGGCATCCTTTTGGGCACAGGATGTACTGGGACTCGACACGCGCCGTCTTTCTAGACAGCATTTTGGTTACAGCACCCCAGTCAGGTAAGACTTCCTCAGACCTTCCGTCCACGCCTGTCATCATTTCAGTGGAGGCGTTGTGGAACTGCCCTTGCTCCGCAAGTAATTCCAGCACCGCTGCTTTAATCAATACACCTTGACTCCAAACCTTGCCCTGCATACTAGATGGCACTAATATCTCGCTGATGTCGTCTTCCTCTGAGTTTCCATCTGCCGGCACACGCTTCTCTTCTGCCTCCTGACTGTACATGTCTTCCTCCTCCTCCTCAGTACTCTCCTCTACTTCCATACTGTCCTTTTGCTCCTCCTCTTTGAATTCCTCCATGCTAGCGCTGTCGACGTCTGCAACCGCTGGAATGGCATTGTCCTGGCCGGTATTCACCTTGCCTGTTAAACACGCATCCAAACAATATGTATGCTTGCAGGAATATGATGCTTACCGTCCTGGGGGGTTGAGGCCTGCTCACATGACCTGGGTTCTCTACTTTATAGTGCTGCCTGACTGGGCCGAAGGTGTGCCTCGCGACCGTGGTGCGTGGTTGTAACATGCCCTTGCAGCTTGAGCAAGGGCATGGCAGCAAGGTGTCACACTGCCGCGGCATTTCAGTGTCAGGTGACACAAACAACACAAGTCACACAGGAGGTGAGAATGTCACTTTTAGGCCGTTACTGCATTCAAAAAAGGTCAAACTATGCCTATTTTTCCCGCATCACATCAAAGTATGCGGGCCGGTCGGTTCTGTTTTTGAATCGTTAAACAATTGACCTCGTGACATCATGGGCAAAAGGAGACAACAGAAGGCTCCCGTTAAGGCGCCACCAGCCAAAAAGGGCAAGCTCGGCAAGGAGGAAAAGGCGGAGGACCCAGAGGAGAACCCAGAAGGTCGGAAACGCGGAGGAAAAGGGAGAAGAAACGACAGACGCAAAGTGCAAAAATCTCCTGTCTGTTTCCCTTTCTCTTTCTTTTCTCTCTCTCTCTCTCTCTCTCTCTCTTTAATTCTCTGTACCTCTCTCTCTCTCTCTCTCTCTGTCTCTCTCTGTCTCTCTCTGTCTGTCTCTCTCTGTCTCTCTCTCTCTCTCTCTGTGATAGGCACAGGCACATCCCACACAGTTAGACACGGAAATGGTCAAGTTTCTAACTCACGAAAAACAAACGGACATAGAATATCTACAGCGTGTGAGCCACGAAAATGCGAAATTGAATGCATCTCTCCCCCTCTACCTCTCTCTCTCTCTCTCTCTGTCTCTCTCTCTCTCTCTTATTATTATTATTATTATTATTATTATTATTATTATTATTATTATTATTATGAATGATATTATTATTATTATTATTATTACTACTACTACTACTATTATTATTATTGCGGAATAACCTCGGCTTAGTGCAGTCTTGCCCTCAGGAGCTCCATCGGTGGCCCCGATAATCAGGCGAGAGACTGACACGGGGGGGTGGAGGACCTCGAACAAGGGTATTGGAGGCTTATGTCCGTTGAGGATATGCCATTAGCTGCATCAGTACGCCTCAGATACAGTAAATCTCCCTTGGAGTGTTGACCGTGACATATTTGAGGGAAATCCCGATGAAAAAACCTAGTCACACTTGCTAAACAGAGTTCCAGCCCAATGGCCTCAAGGCGTTAAACTGTGACGCCAACTCATAACCCTTTGGTGGTAGATGCTGGGGAGGAGGGTCGTTGCGCGTGTAAAAGATCTTAAACTACGCATATGCTGGTTGATAGCCCAGGACCCAGCAGACACCAGATTGTTATGGGTGGGGTTTCGAGGCAGCTCTAGCAACCGCGCTTGGTGTATGCACTTGCACATTCGGTGACGTCTTGCAAGAGGTTGCTGGGACTGCGGAATAACCTCGGCTTAGTGCAGTCTTGCCCTCAGGAGCTCCATCGGTGGCCCCGATCATCAGGCGAGAGACTGACACGGGGGGGTGGAGGACCTCGAACAAGGGTATTGGAGGCTTATGTCCGTTGAGGATATGCCATTAGCTGCATCAGTACGCCTCAGATATAGTATTATTATTATTATTATTATTATTATTATTATTATTATTATTATTATTATTATTATATTATTATTATTACTATTATTATTATTATTATTATTCTCTCTCTCTCTCTCTCTCTCTCTCTCTCTCTTTCTACTGTTTCCAGGCCCCTTCTTCTCCTGTTCCCGTAAGGGAATTGCGCGGACGTGGCAAGGTCTCTCTCTTTCTCTCTCTCTCTCTCTCTCTCTCTCTCTCTCTCTCTCTTTCTCTCTTATTATTATTATTATTATTATTATTATTATTATTATTATTATTATTATTATTATTATTATTATTATTATTATTATTATTATTTTTAATAGGGAGTACATAGGCCATCGGTCCTTTCCATGGGCTGATTGGTATAAAGCTCCTAGAGTAATGTTCTATGCCGTCACTTCCTTTATTCCACCGATTGGTGTGGAGACTTTCCTTATGGAATGGAGGACTGGATGCACATGGCCTTTTGGCTCAGCAATTGGCAGGAGATACACTATTAATAATAATAATAATAATAATAATAATAATAATAATAATAATAATAATAATAATAATAATAATAATAATAATAATAATAATGACTAATATTATCATTATTATTATTATTATTATTATTATTATTATTATTATTATTATTATTATTATTATTATTATTATTATTATATTATTATTATTATTATTATTATTATTATTATTATTATTATTATTATTATTATTATTATTATTATTATTATTATTATTATTATTATTATTATTATTATTATTATTATTATTATTATTATTATTATTATTATTATTATTATTATTATTATTATTATTATTATTATTATTATTATTATTATTATTATTATTATTATTATTATTTATTATTATTATTATTATTATTATTATTATTATTATTATTATTATTATTATTATTATTATTATTATTATTATTATTATTATTTATTATTATTATTATTATTATTATTATTATTATTATTATTATTATTATTATTATTATTATTATTATTATTATTATTATTATTATTATTATTATTATTCTCTCTCTCTCTCTCCCTAACCCTAACCCTAACTTCAATTGTGACGTTAAATGTCAGTTGGTGTTTGTTTGCTGCGCAGCCGAGGACCTGGACATGGAGCAGCAATTCATCTGCCAAGCTGTAGATTGCATTCAACCTTTGCAGCGTGGCACAATCACGTGCTACAACTGCCAGCACAAGCAGTGCCACGAGGAGGAGGAAGTCGCCGCACCTGCCCCGGCTTCTGAGGCCGCACCTGCCGAACAGCCAAGACCGCCCTCCCGAGGCGTCGCGAGCGACAGCAAACAAAAACTCGAGGAGAGCGATGACCCAGGGTGGTATTGGCGCACTAACAGCCAAGGTCTTCGAGAATTGGTCAACGAGCAAGGGCATCTCCATCAGTTTCAGCCCCTGGTAAGAGGCAGAGTTTTGTGGTTTGAGTATATTTTGAGTAACGGGTTGCGTTCTGCCCTCAAGATGAGCGTGCTGGGCGGACCCCGGGGCACTGTCTGTGACCACCTCATTCCGGATAACTTTGTGGTCACTGAGGTGTTGGAAATAAGGCAGGATCCGGGCGTTAGCAATAAGTGTGAGTTCATGGGCTTAACCTGCAAAACTTTCGCCAACCATTTCGATGGATCTCCAAACGTGGGCGGAAAACTGTTCACACAGTCGGTGAGCGTGCAGTCATTGAGGAAGGCTCTGTTCCCGCCCAGAAAAAAGCCGGCGCAGCGTTTGCTTCAGTCCTTTGATGTGCTGGACTACATAACAAAGGACGAAGACGCCGACTTCTCTGCCTTCAGTCCGGATTGGTGGGACGACGTTGGAACACATGCGCAGTTGGATGGGATTGCGGAAGAGGAGCCCTTGTCGGACAATCGAGAAGATCCGGCCGACCCCCTTCCTGGTGACCAGGGAGAAGGTCGCAAAGAGGAACGCGCGGGGGAAGAAGAAGAAGTGGTTCAGGAGGAGGTGCTGCACGAAGGAGAAGAGGAGCAAGGACTTCAAGGGGAAAAGTCGGTAATTACAAATAATTGCATGCGCATATATACGTAAGAATGAAATACTATTCACTGCACTCAACCTGCATTCATTGGTATGAATCATTATGCAATCTTGTTTGCTTTGTGCAGGGAAGAGGCTGCGGCTCAAGTATGGAGCCGGGAATGGGTTCATGGGCAGCTTTGGTGTTTGCCTATGTCGCAAGATAAGGAGTGGTGTGATATGTATGTAGTACGGTACCTGGGTCCACACCATTCAATTTCGACACAGTTTGAGCATTGTGAGATGAGTGAAAAAAAATACAATGTGCAATTCTTTGGTTCCCCACATGTTGAACAAGGCAGGATGCCAGAAAATCCGCCTTTGTTGTATCCTGCTTTTCTTTCAGAGGTAGATTTCAGAAATGGAAATCCTAGAATTATTTTTACAGAGAAGCATGAGAGTTGTAGCGCGTACACTGGAGTAGTTACCGATAGAGACTTAATTGAAGGTGAGAGAGTATTCGACGATGGCAGTGAGCCCTGCAGCGAGGGCTAGATAGTTGGAGTAGGATTCTGGCACTTGGACTTCAATACAACCGGCAACTAAGTTTCAATTTGGCAGGCAACTAAGTGCTATTTCATTCCATGGAAAGAGTTTTCGATATAATTTCGATGGAAAGAGTTGCAAGTACTTAAAATAAGGTTTTCATTCAATTTTGTGACGCACTTGAATATCACTTGGAGCGGGGAGACCGGAGAGACTGGGGGGCCGGGACAGGCTGTGACTATGTCATAAAAATTATGACAATATCACTTTATTTGTGACTTTCTCATTAATAAAATCAATGACATAATCATTTCTGGAGTGAATTCTCACCTTTCTTAAATGATATTCTCACTTCTCCAAGAATGCAAGCCATCTTTTTAGTGATATAATCACTTTTTTTGTGACAGACTCACGAATGACAATGTCACTTCTGGAGTGATAATATCATAAAAGAAGTGATATTACCACCGATGACAATATCACTTCCGGAGTGATAATGTCGCAAAAGTGCCTATTCCCCCCTGGAGTGATAATGTCATTTTTTTTGTGACGGCAAATGTCCTGGTAGTGTCACAATGTAGTGTGTGTGTTGTGCCCCCTCTTCTTGGTCCTGTGCAATATCTTCTGCTGTTTCTATGGGTTTATCTATGCATATGTCTGAATGTTGCGTGAGGATAAGTTTCACACCATGTCGTATGTTTGTGTGTGTGGGGACTCCTGACCTGGGTGTTTTCGTGTAAATGTTGCTCTTTCTCTTTCTCTCTCTCTCTCTCTCTCTCTCTCTCTCTCTCTGTGAGTTCTCTCTTTCCCTCTCCGAATCTTAGTTGTTGTACTTTGTGTGCTTTGTGCCATCTGAATGCCATGGATGCATCTGCTTCCAGTAATAACTTACCGAAAGCATCTGCATCCAGGATATGGATGCCAAAACGATGAGCTGTGTCGTGCGTGATATCTATGCTATGTGCAAGAGCAGATGGGGGTGTGAATGCTTGCTTGAAGGAGGGCAGGTTAAACGGAACAGGAAAATGCTGTCTAATGGACCAACTAACTTTATCGGGGTGCCCACCCTTTCAACTTAGAAAACAGATCATCGAAAACTACCCTACGCCACTGCCTAACACTGCCTCGGGGTAACGAGGCTAGATTAGTGAAATTAACACTTTTTTTGGACTCTGAGCTTTTTTCCTGGCATACTTTTTTTGACCTCTGAGCTGAGCTGTTCTCGGCTTTCTTTTTGATTACTGTCTCGATGGTCGGAAGGGGTGTATAGTGTCTTTGCAATGTTGCTAGGTCTAGAAAGACGGTTCCCAGGAATAATTAACCCTTCACGATTCGGGTCGTCGTACCGACCCCAGTCTTTTGTCCCAATCTGAGCTTGTACTGGTACAGTTGAACGTGAATTACGCATCATGGTTAGCAGTAAACGTTAGGCCCTAGGTGCCCCTATGCACAAAAAAACAGTGAAAAAAGAGCAAGGTGGACAACGAACAGACCGAAAAACGGAGCAGGTCCTCCTCTCAACCAAGGTGGTTCGAAAAAAGGGATTAGTGTTAAGCACACTGACAACCCCATATTACCAAAAAAAATTCGGGCCGGAGGCACTAAAAAGTTACTGGTTAGAGGCAAGAATGCTTACTACGCAGGAACCATCATACCTAAATTTATTTTCTTTTATGTAATATTCAAAGTAATCACTTAAATAAATTAAATCGTACATTGAAATTAAGTGAAAACTTCGCGGTCATTTATTAGACTTTTGATGGGCAGCTAACTACATATGTGTCAACCAGTTTTTTTCGAGCCGCTGGGAAAACGATTTTCGGCACCATGCGATTAGCATGAGACAGTTGATGTCTCACACACCTGTGTTTAGCGGAAACAAAAAGGATTTGCAAAGTTGCTATTATCAGATAAAAGAGTATGCCTACGGTATTAGCAACACTCTCGGGGACATGTTCCATGATGCTTTTAAAGACCATAAAGCGGCAAAGATCAAATATGGTTTTGATACAGACAGGATGAGAAAAGCATAAGAAATGGAAGAACCGAGAGAACCACACGAGGTGGACACACCAGATGGATCAGACGAAGACGAAGAAGACGAAACACAACAACCACGACAACAGAGACAGAGAGATAGCCGAACACCACCAGAACAAAAGTCACCGACAGACAAACCAGCCAACTGGAAAGATCTCACAAAAGAAGAGAAGAAGGCTTGAGAAGGCAGAGCGATTAGAAAGAAGAAGAGGGCGATGACAAGAACCAACAAGGATGTCTATTTGCTGAGAAAGAAAAGGTATAGAGAAGAACAGCAATATCTGCATCGCTGCAGAATGTTTCAGCTTCTCGTCACGACAGCATTTTCGGAGACTAAAGTGATACAATTTCTTCGCAGCAAAAACGTTCATTGCCCGTTTGAAAAAGTCGGCATTGTAAAGGAGAAATACGGTAATCTCAGCGGTGCGGCAAGATATGTCGAAGAGAATGCATTTAAAGAGTTAAGACCGAGACCGACAGAAGATTTGGATGAGTATCTAACTCAACATCAACTACAGAAGAACTGGCTAGAGGCCTTGAGAGGAAAGGACTTTGAGCCAGACGAGGCAGTGAATGGACTGTTAGAGAAGCTAGCTGAGCATGAGGCCTATGGGCCTACATACCTCAATGACTATTACAGATTAGCAGCAGCAAGCAGGCCATCGCATGACGTCATGGTAGACTCGGCAAGAGAAATATACGTGCTGTGGGAAGCCAAGCAGAAGAGACTCAGAATGGAACGTAGAAGGAGAGAGAGAGAGAGAGAGAAAGAGAGAGGGTAAGGGAGCGAATCTACTGCTAGGAGAGGGAGAGGGAGGAGAGAAAGAGAAAAGAGAGAGTAGTACAATAAATGGACAAAAAACGGGAAAGGGGAAAAGGGCGAAAGTAATGGGGGTGATAGCTCAGAGCAGGAATGATGGCTGACGGCAACATGCTACAACTGCTATCAAACTGGGCACACTAAGCGTTTTTGCCCGAAACTAAAGCCAAACCCCAAACGAACCAGTTCAAAGTCAGCTCACTCTGACTCCTCGAAAGGAAAGCATAGAGACAAGAGTGGCAAATTTCGTAAGAAAGGAGCCAAGGGAGTTACTCTTATGAGGGGAGAAGTAGGAGAGGAGGGTGAAGAGGAAGGAGGAGACAAGTCTGAGGGGGAAGACAGCTCTGAAGATGAAGAGTATGGGCTAGTCATTATGGAGAGTAGCGAGGATGCGATTGGGGGAAACATCGAAAGTGGGGAAAGCATTATTGCTCGTGAAGCAGAGCAAGAGGGCGAGGAGGATAGTGAGCCTCAAAAGGAGCAAAGTGAGAAAAAACCCTTGGAACAACCCACAAGAGCCCGTGGGGGGGGGGGGGGGGAGGGACTGTCGAGTGCTCCATTGGCACACTCCGAGACAGACCCCACAACCCTCCACAACGCACTCTCACTAGTGCCCAACACCCCGACACCTCTACAACAACTACTCCTGCCCTCACAACCTCACAAGACACGCAACGCGTGCAACCCTCACCATCGCAACCAAAACCCTCGCATTCAAACGAGAAAGAGATACGGAAAGGACAAGAGAAACCGACACCCGGCCCACACCCCCTCAGAACTCTAGACAGAGAAAGAACGAAACACCACAACCCACTACATCCACTCCAAAGAGCAATACAACAGGCCCACAAACCATTCGTTGTCAAGGGCTAAACTGGAAGGGAGAACAGTGTGGAGTGAACTTTGGACAGGGGGGGAGTTGGGGTAAGGCAGGGGAGGAAGCAAAAAAGCTAGCGTATGCAGATTTGTGCGGGTATCATGCCCGTCAAGACCCCCAATTTCCGTATTGATCTATCACAAGACGCATCACGCCGCCCACGCCCTTCCCATGACTATCCATCTGCGAGTGAGATGATCAGAATAAAAAGAGAGAGGGAGGCAAAGGGGGCGAGTGCACAGCAAGTTTCGCTAAAAGATCTGGCAAAACCCGGGAGAAAGAGCTCGCTAAGTTCCGCAAATATTGGGGAGAAAGACAAGCAAAGTGTCGAGAAACCCGGTAAGAAAGTAGTTAGTGCAGATTCACGGAATGATGCTGTTTTGCCAGGGAACGAGGCAAGGACCGGCGGACTAAGGCTGAAAAGGGGACAACATTCACGGAGGCTGTTGAGCGTGTAGGAGGGACAAGAGAAGGGAAGTCTTGGCCCCCATCACTGTTACCACAAGGTCCGTCCCCATTAGACAGGGTAGGAGACAGTGTAGAGTCACAGACAGAGCCAGCGAGTGACACACACACACACACACACACACACACACACACAACACACCAGAGGGGAAGAGCAGTAAAAGAGACACACAACACGGAAAGGTGATAGGCTTTGAAGACTTAAGGAGAATAAGTGAACAGCTGAACAACCTGTGTGTAATCGACGATGAGACAGGAGATTTCGTGAGAATGACGAAGAAAGACGGAGAGAGAGTGGCTGAAGTAGATGGACTGCTGACAGATGTATTATGGGCTGTGAACAAAGTATTTATGAAACATGCAGCAGGCACACCATTGATCACGAGAGAAACAGTCATAGAGAAGAGAGCAGCAAAAAACACTGAAAGCACGTCGAAAGCTAAGGAAAGAGCTAAGTGGGAGTGTGAGTTCAGACATGGTGAAGGACATCCAAGACCTGAGAAGACAGAGATATATAGCTAGGTTGCTGTACGCACTGACGAAGGGAGCAGAACCGACAGTAGTGAAAGAAGGACCGTGTTATGACCCAGACGGTAAAGAGAACGAGTTTTACTCAGAGCTTTTAGCCATCATAGATTATGGGATACTTGACATGGCCAAGAATCTCGACAATCAATTTGCCCTTTCAATAGTCAGATCGATGCCCCACTTGATGAAAATCTGGCACGAGGTAGAAGCGAGAGGGGGTACGTTGAACGCATATTTGCGCAAGTTACACTCAGGAGATGCCCAGAAGTTCTTTAGTCCAGAACAGGGAGCACAGAAGAGAAAAGAGTTTGATAGGAAGAGACGGGAGATAGACGGACACTCAGACCCGGAAGAGGATGATGAGTATGACCCGGAAAACCTAGAATACTCTAGAAACTCAGATGAGGCAGGTGTACCCATAAGCTATAGATCGTACTGTGAAGCACGAGAAGAGCTAGACTGGCTGCACGAGGAGAGGTTCGAGCGAGAAAGGAAGGAAAGGCTCCAGAAGAAAGAGAAAGAGAAGGACGAGGAGCAGGACCACAACCTCATGGTAGACGACAGCAAGACGGTAGGTCGAAAAGAAAAGATGATAGTGCAGGACAGTGGATCGTCGAGAGACATAGCCTGTACACCACACATCTTGCGCAACGTTCGAGAGATTGAACCCGCTAGCTTAGTCACCGGAAACGGAGAGAGTGCAGTGAGGGACATGGGGGAAGCACGATTGACAAGAATCGACGGATCGGGAAAGCCAGTTTTGGTGAAGAAAGATATGTTGTTAGACACTAGGGTACCGGTTAACATCATGTCTACAGGAAACATGGACCACAACCATCATCGGTTTATCATTCACCAGAACGGGCAACTGCTAATCCTCAAACACCCCATAAGGATAAAAGAGAGTGACGTGATCGTGAGGGGGAGACTGACACCTGGCATGCTTTGCCGCTGGGACAACGAAAAGGATAAGCCCCTCAACATAAAGGAGCGTTACGACCCCAAAGTGAAAGAAAGAAAGAAAGAAGAAGACGGGGTAAGCGGGGCGGGAATTCCCAAAGAGAGAGAAAAAGAGAGCAAACAAGCGAGAGTAAGTGAGAGAGAGGAAGCTAGAGGCAGCGCTTTATATGCTATGTATCCTGAGAAAGGTAAGAAGGGTAAACCGATTGACATTTATGTCATACATCAGTGTAGTGGTCATAAGGCATTATCAAAGACCTATGCATTAGGCAAAGCAATGGGTAGAAAAGCAACAAGAAACGAAGATAGAGTTAGATTTTGTGAAGCCTGTATGATGGGGAAAGCTAAAGTGTTGCCCCGATTTAAGGTTGATAGAATTAGGAGAGCGAGTAACCCTTGTGAGATTTTGCATGTAAATACTTCCGGACCGTGGGTGGTCATGTCAATTCACGGTAACTACTATAAATTTTGCGTGACAGACGATTACTCGGGGTACATCAAGGATTTTTACTTATGTTATAAGAACGAATTCGTAGAGTGTTTGAAGCAAGCTGTAGCATGGTTTGAGAGGCAGACAGGAAGGAAATTCAGACAGATCACTTGTGATAATGATTTCGATGTCCAACTGAAATCATGGAGTGGTGGACATTGCTTCAATTCATTTGGAAGACTAGTGCTCCTGGTGACAAAGATGGCAATCCAATAGCTGAGAAGGTCAATGACATCACATCTGGACCGGCCCGGGCCATGCGGTACGAGGCTAACTTGCCCCCACAGTTTTGGGCAGAGATGGAGCATACAGCCACAACCTTGCACAACATTCTACCGGCCACAACAGGACCTAGGAAAGGCACTTCGCCTTTTGAGCAATGTCTAGGCTACAAACCAGCTATCCGATAACGGAAGCCTAGGATGTTTAGGTGTAATGTACATAGGAAAGCAGGTAGGGAAAGGAAACTATAGGGGAAAACGCGTAATGTTGCTTGGATACGATGTATTTAAGGAACTACACCGAGTTTGGGATGGTTGTAAGATCATCACTAACGTGCGTAATGTACGCTTTGACCCCAATGTAGTTGGTAAGGAGGCTCACCCACCCAGAGAAGTCAGATGGGACGACGAGGAATCTGAGGGGGAGAGTAGTGACACCGGACAGCTAGAACAACCGCTAGACGAACCCGAACTTAAGGTTGAGGGGGAGTTAGACAAACACGAGGAGCTACAGGAAGACAAGGGCATTCACGGCCCAGATTCCGGTCTCCCATCAGAGTCGAAGGTAGAACTAGCTGACAACAGGGATGATGGGCTAACACCCGTCACATCGTTAGAGGCGCAAAGCCCCGAAGCAGACCACCCTAGTAGGAGGTACGTAGAGGGAGACGCGCCCAATAAGGGCCTCACTTGGGAGCAAAGTGACAAAATCACATCAGCTAACATAGTGAGAAGGAAACGAGAAGCTAAGGTTAGGACACCAGTTACACAACCACCTCCAGAAAAGAAGGCAGCAGTTAAAGCAACTACATTGACAGGAGAGAGTTAGTGTGCCGGGAGTAGCTTTCGGAGAAAAATGGGCAAAGGATGAATATGGAGACAATTTGCAATCAGTAAAACGAGAAGGAAGAGTCTTAGAACCATGCGAGCTACATTGACAGGAGAGAGAGAGAGAGAGAGAGAGAGAGAGAGAGAGAGAGAGTTAGTGTGCCGGGAGTAGCTTTCGGAGAAGAATGGGCAAAGGAAGAATATGGAGACAATTGGCAATCAGTAAAACGAGAAGGAAAAGTCTTAGAACCATGCGAGAAGGGAAATAGACTTAAAGTCCGTAAGATGCCTAAGCCCAGCCACTTCGTAGTCTTTGACGACGGTCAAGTAGAAAAGATGTTAGAGTCCAGACAGCGAGATTAGAAAGTATCGGATAGATAGGAGAAGACCCGTCGGAGAATTAGAGCACCCCGAGATGTCCGCAGAAAGTATCGTAGAGGATCACACCACTGCGTTACTGTACCTGACATTGAAGGTATCAAAGGCAATCGTAGATGAGGGTTTAACTGCGAAAGAGTTGAAAGCAGGAATGGATAAAGAGATTGAAGCTCTGACGTCTTTTAACACTTACACGTGGACAAGCCCCAAAGAAGCGAAAGAAAAAGGAGTAAAAGTAGTGAGACTCACGTGGGTACATAAAGTCAAACTAGACGAGAAAGGACGTAAGTTCATGAAGTCAAGGTTAGCTTTACGGGGAGATATGCTAGAGCCAGGAGTTAGCTATAACACAGATCATTGTTCGTACCCTGCGCCGCGCATCGCTCATTACTCTTTTTGTCTAAGCTTGCAGCATGGCATGGACATAAGCTATACGGTATAGACTTCAAAAATGCTTATCTAAATGCACGAATGCATGATCCTGTTTATGCTTATGCACCCGATGGGATTGACAGTGGGGTGCATGAAGGCATGAGTAGATGGAGCTCTGTATGGCGCGTCGCAAGCTGGTAGGAGACGTATGAGATTTTAGCCCCTAAGTTAGAGGAATTAGGATTCAGGTTACTAGACTCAGAATTATGTATGTTCGTAGAAAAGGATAAGCAGACAAGAGATGCTATCATAGGTATTTTCCATGTAGGCGATCTTATTTTCTCAGCTCCTAACGAACAAGTGTACGACCGGTTCGCTAGTAAACTAGAAAAGTTTTATCCTCTTAAGCGTTTGGGAGTGGCTAAGGAGTTTAAAGGGATAGAGATAGTTCAGGAAGGAGGACGCATTTTATTGCATCAGAATAAATATTAGAAACAGATTTTAAAGGATGTAGGATATGCCGATGTCAGACCAGTTAGTACTCCTAGTGCTGAACATGAGCCCGAGCCCATGAGAAACAAGCGCCCTTAGAAAACATTCGATACCTAGTTTAGTACTAAGGGAAACTTTTGTTTCTAACTAAGATGACACGACCAGATGCAGATCAAGCACTGAATGCAGCTAGTGTAATGCAAACGGTAAATCCAGGACTTGCTTATGCTTTACTAGGTAGGATCTTCAGGTATTTGAAAGGTTCGTATCGCGGTATTGCATTTCACGGGCCTAGATCGTCACAAGAAGGAAGATCATACCCGCGGATTACTCTGTGGCCCGATGCAGCACATAAGGTCTGTAAGAAAACCGGAAAGTCACGTACAGGTTTTGTAGTGCTTTTGGGAGGAGACCCGGTTGCTTGGTTGTCAAAGCGACAGACTAGGATTGCACTTAGTTCTAATGACGCTGAAATTTTCGCAGCAGCAGAGTGTATACGGGAAGGATTGGCTATCCGACATATCACGGAGGAATTAGATATAGCACAAAAGGGACCGATAGAACTTTATGAAGATAATGCACAGACTATCTTAGCAGCAGAATGGGGAATGTCAGGACCACGTACTAAACACTTACCCCTAGAACTTCATTTCATTCATCACGCACAGA
>WBZZ01004535.1:17500-45000 GCA_019918135.1 Paulinella micropora
GAGATATTCAAATTGATCCTTAGGAACATGAGTTAGTACGTCTGCGATTTGTTTCTTAGTTCCTACCTTTACAAATTTAATCTCATTGTCTCTCTGTGTGTGATGGATGAAATGAATTTCTAGGGGTAAGTGTTTTGTACGTGGTCCTGACATTCCCCTTTCTGCTGCTAAGATAGTTTGTGCATTATCTTCATAAAGCTCTATCGGTCCTTTCTGTGCTATGTCTAATTCCTCCGTGATATAACAAAAACTTAAACGAGTCGTGATAGTACTTTTTGCACCAATTTTATAGTCATTTTGGGGGTTCCTAAGTCAAATTCAGCAAAAATGATATCCGGTGAGTTCTGATGATAGGGGAAATCTAATTCATTGATAATTAAATAATGTTAATCAATAAATCAAACTTTTCATTCAGTTTTGACTTGGACTTTTCAGCCGACATTAATATTAATTTTCCCTAAAATTCTCAAAATTCTAAGTCAAAAAGCGAAGATCTGAACAGAACTCCGGCGTTGTTTTTGAGTGGGAAAGCCGGGGAACATCATAAACAATCAGAAAATCATATTGGTTTTCAACGATTATTACAATGTCATTACTAACTTGAAATTTTTTCTTTAACAACTAATCTCCACCCAACAAAAAAAAACTAAGCCAAACAGAATGAATTATATCAATAATTATAACTATTATTTCCACCCACATTGCCTGAGCGAGGAGATATTAATAAGTTACTATTGAACTGAAAAGCGGACTTAATTGGTGCACTTGAAGTCGGCTGGAAGTATGTTTCCAGCCGCCACTCCGAGCGCAAAAAATTGTGGGGGACATTCACCCTGAACGTTCCCCCGTGCAACAACGTAAATACATACAAAAACAGAAGAAACAACCAACCGACAACAAAAACAGCAGAAACACTCTACTCTACTAACGTGAAAGGCTCTGGCAAAGCCTGCGGACCTGTCTCGGAACTGTCTGAATCTGTATCCTCACCTGCCAGTTGGCGGCGAATAAGCCGCCGCCTACGAGACTTCGGCCTCCTGGGCATAAGATGATCATCTTCTGCCTCAAATTCTGCATCGGACCCGCCCGCTGAATCCTCAGGATCTGACTCTGGCTCTGACTCTGACTCTGGCTCTGGCTCTGACTCTGACTCTGGCTCTGGCTCTGACTCTGGCTCCTCGTCGGACTCGCGCATTCGACGATGAACTCTGGCCCTGCCCCCGCCGCGACCTCTGGCCCTGCCTCTGCCGCGACCTCTGGCCCTGCCTCTGCCACGACCTCTAGGCCTGCCCCCGCCGCGACCTCTGGCCCTTGCCGCACCGCCACCTCTGGCCCTTGCCGCACCGCCACCCGCCGCTGCCTTTTTCTCCTCGCTGTTGCAGTCGCAGTTGATGGAATGCACCCATACAGCCTCGATCAGCCGCGCTTTGCGCCCTATAGAGACAAATAGTGTAAAAATGCAAGATGCAAGAAGATAAAGTGGTACCTGTGATGGCCTGGCCGTGAAGGGTTAGCCACGCAGTCAGCTCCTTCACGGAGGCCTTCTTCAGCGACTTCCTCCAAAAGAAGGCTGATTTTGTTGGCGTCGGGAGGGGGGACATTGTTGAAATCCCATACCTGCATTACAAACAAGCAACCATGAAAGAATGCTCAAAAACAAGCAAACATGAGAGGGGAGGCCATACATCCTTCTCTTCAAGCAATCGGCAGCCCTTCCAAGGGGGGTGGGGGGGGGGGGGGGGGGGGCGAAGGGCCGAAGTTTGCAAACACAGTGCGGGGCATATGCAAACGCTCCTGTTCAGACAACAAGTACTCACTGTATTTTTCCTGCCTATCCTGCGGCACACCCCAAAGATTATCTGGCAAAGGGCCCAACACTCTAACTTGGACTTTCCAGAGCTTACCCGCTAAGTCATGGCACGAAATGACCAGGCCTACCCGGAAGTCCTTCCCCCTCCTCACCATCCCACACTAAGTAGGCAGGATTGAGGAGGTGGCCATCACGCAAAATAGCTGCAAACCATTTTTGTTCTTCAGAACAGTACTTGCGCGCCAAGTCCATGGTATTTTTCAAGATGTCCTCCGTGACCCAAGGGTCACGCGGCAGAGGCTCAGGTCGGCTGTCAAGAGGGGGGCGGAGGTAGGGACGCAAAGGAGCACCGTTGACGTCGTCATTGATCCCCCTCCAATGCGGCTCAGCATGGCCCCACTCCTTGTAGCGAACCTTAGGAAGGTAGCCAGTTTGCTCGTCCCCCACATCATATTGATATGCCAGGGGCTGCGCGTAATGCTTCAGGCCTTTGTTGACGCAAAGCTTGAAGTACTTGCGCCAGTTGTAGTCTGCACCAATCCAAAGCAGAACATAGTTTTCCGCATTTTTTTTCAAACCAATAAGCCGTTTGAACAAAGCCTGTGCCATATTTGTGGTGAACAAACTGGTACGCCAACCACAGTTACGCATTATGTAGAAGCCTCGGACCTGATTCTGCAAATTATGAGAATGATTTTTGACAAGGCGATGCGTGTTAATGCGATATTTCCATCCCACATATATAAGGTGACAAAAAAAAAGCCATCATAACTCTGTATTCTCTGGCCCACCATCCCAGTTCAAACACAGCTGTCCTGCAGACATCGTTTTGGGAGCCCACACTTCCGCACGCAACAAGTGATACAACATAGTGATGTTTGAATTCGTGCCGTGTGTGACATCTAGCAAATGACGTCGACACAAAATGAATTTCATGCCTGACGCATGCGAAGTAGCCCCACCTGCCAGTAACTTAACTACATACTTACCGCGCATATCCGGGTTCGACCTGTTGCAGCTGGGCAGATAGAAAGGTTTTGTCATGTCAATGTTCCATGTGTTGACCTTGCCGGGCATAGTTGTGAAGTGTATTCCATGTGCATGTTGCCTACTCTGTTTGCCCTATGTACTTTATTGTGTGCCTGCCTCTGTTCCCGCCACTCCTGGGCCTTCACATCAGAATCAAACCCTTTCTTCTGTACTGTTGCCAACCGCCCACACTCCTTGCACATTGCATAATTGCCATCTCTCACCCATTTCACCGTCTGAAAATCCTCCTTAATCACAGAGCGTATAAGGCCATCACTCGGCGGCTCATCTATATTACACCTACTCCCACATACCATATGTTGCACTGCCTCATTCCACTTCAACTTAACATGTTCTGCAATAGAAGGGAAATTGTGCAAATCCTGTAAATGCCAAATACCATCCGCGGTAGTCTCACAATCTTCGACAAAATATAAAATCAAAATGATATATACAAGATCCCATTTGTCCTTCTGGTCTACAAAGGCCCTCGTGGTAGATTGCATACCAGACAACACCCATGCATGAGCAGTACGCATTATTTTCTCACCAATTCCATACACACGCATCCACATAACTCTGCAGACAGGAATGCCACGATGTGTATAATGTGTTTGAAAGTTAGGTCCTGTCATGCTTTGCAACTGCCCGCGCACCCAAGCCCTGAGCGTATCATATGTTTGTGACATAGTGTCTGCACGACCAAGAATAGCATGCACTGGATTCATCCAAGCATAACATCTCAATTTTTTACAACATACAGATTTTATTTCATGGCTTAATTTGGCATAAGTCATACTAAGCAACTTCTCTCTGCTGGCAGGCCTCACCTCCCTACCGGGCGCTCTCTTCCTTTTTTTGTATGTGTATGGTTGCAAAGGTTTTTTGCGAGGGCGAACGACACGAACCATAGGCAAACCAAGAGAAACATGGAGGGGTAAGGAGCTTAGCTTGTAATCCAAAACCTCCCCTGTACCAGTTGGCGTACGCGCGGCAACGACCTTGCTAGTAATAGACTACAAACCAAAAAAGAATAGTAAGTAAGCGAGAGAGAGAGAGAGAGAGAGAGAGAGAGAGAAAGAGAGAGAAAGAGAGAAAGAAAGAGGGAGAGAGGAGAGAGAGACAGTTGTTCGCTGCGCGGACGGAGTAAGCTCACCACCAGGAGTTGGTGTAGGATCGTCGAGCTGCCCTTCCCAATCCGCAGGCTCCCCACGATCCAATTCGTCCTCCCAGTCGCCACTGTCGGTTATCTCCCTTTTACTCCCCGCAGTGCGTGAGCCTTGCTTGAGTTTTTGCGGAGAGTCAAGCGCGCTCTCCCAATCATCCTTGTCTGACATCTGCGCAAATTACAACCACATTGCAAAGGAAACACCGAAAAGCAATCCTACTACTACATTCACAATGTATCTAAGTACATAAAAAGCAAATGATAGTCCATTTGTATGCAAACTGTGAAGAGAATGCACGAGCACACTTGGGAACTCTCAACAACCGAAGCAAACCAGACAAGGAAAGTCAGATCAAAACCGAACCAATTCGAAATCGAAACTTGACACACACAACATCAACATGAAGCACACATGTGGACATGACTGCCTTGAAACGAAACCAAGAACACACACGCCAAGACAACTCAAAACGATTTCAAGAGGAAGCACTGCAACGGTAGGGAATGTGCACAACTTATTTCACGCAAAAAGAGCTTGGGAAAAAATCGGCAAAATAGAACATGAACATACACCACACTGCATGGTGTGGCCTATATCGGTTTTCATGGGTTGCGAGGAGGAGAGACACACTACCGTGCAGATTCCAGTTCAAGATGGTTTCTCGGGACCGTCACAACCCCCTTTCGACCCCTTCTTGAAAGGCAGCGGAGCTGTCCAGGACGCGAAAGTATAGTACCAAAAGCCATCCGGCCATTTTTGGCCTTCAAAAAAAGGCAACAACAACGTCTGCTTTTTGCACACAACATAACCCAACCCAACGATGGTCAAGGAAGCGTCCAGTGTGGAGGCCTATGGCTGCAAAGGGGGCAAGTCTTACTTCCCGATCAATGGAGACGGTGACAGCCCGGTTCTCTGCTCTGACGTCTCGGTGCCTGAAAAAGTTCGGAAAAAGTATTTCAACTTTCCAACAAACAAGACTCTTGCAAAAGTGCAGGAGGGGGAGGAGTTCCGTTATGTTGCAGAGAAAGCGGATTGGCAGCAAACAGCCTGGTCTTCCAAGAAGAGAGACAGAACCAAAGTGACTCATTTGACAGAGGAAGTGGCAGTGAAGAAGAAGAAAAAGAAAAACGAAGACGGCTCAGCAGGAAAGAAGACAGGTGAGGCAGAGACAGGCAAAAGATGTGAGCAAGCCTCTCCCAAGAAAGTGAGCAAGCCCAAGAAAAGAAATAAGAAGGAGAAGACAGGCAGTAAAGGCAAAGACAAAGTCTTAGACAAAGACAAGAAGAAGAAAGAGGACAAAGACAAGAAGGAGAAAGACGACAGAGACAAGAAGGAGAAGGATGACAGAGACAAGAAGGAGAAGGACAGAGACAAGAAGGAGAAGGAGGACAGAGACAAGAAGGAGAAGGAGGACAGAGACAAGAAGGAGAAGGAGGACAGAGACAAGAAGGAGAAAGAGGACAGAGACAAGAAAGAGAAAGAAGACAGAGACAAGGAAGAGAAAGAAGACAGAGACAAGAAAGAGAAAGAAGACAGAGACAAGAAAGAGCAAGAAGACAAAGACAAGAAAGAGCAAGAAGACAAATACAAGCAAGAGGAAGAAGAAAAGAACAAAGAGATACAAACTGAGGAAGCAGAAGCTAAGGCAAAGGATTTAGCGAAAGAGGCAAGCCAACCCCCGGTCAAGGACGGATGGGAGCGCGTTTGGGCAACCAAGTGCTACACCTTCCCAGATGGACGCCAGTATCAGGACGGGTACAACAGCTTTGTTTCTGTTACTTGATTTTGCATTACCTTGCAGGTTGAAGTTCAATTTTCTGACCGCTACTGGCTTGGTACGGCATGGCGTTATGTTGAAGGATGTCAAGATTAGTCAGCTGGGGGGGGGGGGGGGGGGGGGGTTGTTTGCTGCCAAGAAGGGCCTGGCCCAGACTATGCAGACAGTTGACCCCCGACCTGAAGGTGAAACAGTGGTCCTATCCCGGTAATAGTGTCTTCCAACTCACTCACTCTCATTGATATGCATGCTTGTGGCAGGCCCGTTGATCCCAAAGCAACGGGTGCGAAGGATAATGTTGAGTGGTGCGGACTTGTCAGGCGCTCGGTCTTGGGAGGCACCCCAGAAAAACCTAACTTTCAATTACAGTTTGTCAATTTTTTTGTCCCATGGGTCAAATTCGATGCGGTAGTGAGCTCCTTGCTACCCGTGATTTCAGATGAGGAGTACGAAGCAACCATCAAACCTTTGAATGCCCAGCTACGCCCGGGCTTCGTTCCTCCTAATAAGGCACCCTACGTGCTGTATTTCAAGCCTTTGCCCCCCCTTCTACCAGTGCATGCAAAGAAGCCAAGAGCCTGCACCCTGAAGCCCAAAGACTACATCGGGGAACAGATTGAAGTAGAAGAAAGTCAGCCTGAGGTATTCAATCCGTTCTGTTTGTGCATTTCTTATTACATAAAAAATTTCTTACCAGAAACCAAAAACTCCAAAAGGCAAGGGTCCGAAGTCGAAAGCGAAACATGGCTTCGGTGGCAAGGGAAACCAAGCAACACCAAACGGCGCCAAATCCAAAAATACTACACCATGTAAACTGCTGTCGTTTGATTTACTCTCGTTGCATTCGCCGGTCTTAGGTGAGAAGGATGTGCCCGGTGATCCGGATTCCGAAGAGCCTGAGCAAGAAAATCGCCAGCCGGCTGAAGAGCATAGCTCCGACAATATTGTTCGCCTTGGTGGGAGAGGTTGTCAAGCTTGTCAAAACAAATAACAGCTCACCCGCCAACATTGTCAACAATCAGACCAACAACAACATCCCACCCAACACCATCCCACCCAACACCATCCCTCCCACCACGCACACCTCACCCACCAATGACAACAAACAATACTCACACCATCCCACCCAACAAACATCTCCCCAGTATTCCTGTTCTTATCCAAGCAATATGCATAACGCAGAAAGGCAGGATCTGCTGAATGCTTACGTTTCAGCTATTTCGACTGTTCCCAACAACAACTCACACATCCCACCAAATTCGCGTACACCCAACTATGCTTTGATGCAATATCATAATATGATACAAAGCCTTAAGATGGATCGCAACAGGCAGATGACTAGGGATTCATTTTATGCTTAGGCAATGTGGGGTGAAAATAATAGTTATCATTATTGATATAATTCATTCTGTTTGACTTAGTTTTTTTCTGTTGGGTGGAGATTAGTTATTAAAGAAAATTTCAAGTTAGTAATGACATTTTAATAATCGTTGAAAACCAATATGATTTTCTGATTGTTTATGATGTTCCCCGGCTTTCCCACTTAAAAAAAACGCCGGAGTTCTGTTCAGATCTTCGCTTTTTGACTTAGAATTTTGAGAATTTTAGGGGAAAATTAATATTAATGTCGGCTGAAAAGTCCAAGTCAAAACTGAATGAAAAGTTTGATTTATTGATTAACATTATTTAATTATCAATGAATTAGACTTCCCCTATCATCAGAACTCACCGGATATCATTTCTGTTGAATTTGACTTAGGGACCCCCAAAATGACTATAAACTTGGTGCAAAAAGTACTAGTACAACTCGTCTAAGTTTTTGTTATATGTCGGATAGCCAATCCTTCCCGTATACACTCCGCTGCTGCGAAAATTTTCAGCGTCATTAGAACTTAGTGCAATTCTAGTCTGTCGCTTTGACGACCAAGCTACCGGGTCTCCTCCCCAAAGTACTACATATCCTGTACGTGACTTTCCGGTTTTCTTACAGACCTTGTGTGCTGCATCGGGCCAAAGAGTAATTCGCGGGTATGTCCTTCCCTCTTGCGATGACGTAGGCCCGTGAAATGCAATACCGCGATACGAACATTTCAAATACCTGAAGATCCTACCTAACATAGCATAAGCAAGTCCTGGATTTACTGTCTGCATTACACTAGCTGCATCACATGTAGATAGCTGCCCATCAAAAGTCTAGTTAATGACAGTTTAGTTTTCACTTTATGTCAATGTACTATTTAATTTATTTAAATGATTACTTTGATTTCTACATAAAAGAAAATAATGTAAGTATGTTCGTTCTTGCGTAGTCAGCATTCTTGCATCTAACCAGTAACTTTTTACCTAGTCCCTCCGGCCCGCATTTTTTGAGCGTGAAGTTTCACGATTGCCTAGGAAATTCTACGGTTTTTTTTTGGTTGAGCTGAGGAAATAAGACTGGAAAAATGGTGTCAGAGGATCCTATATATATAACTAGTTTCTGATGTGTAAGGAACACATAATGAAGAACGTAATAATTCAGTTCACTGAGTTTCAAGGACCATATGTATATACTTTTCATTACAATAGCATTTGTATATGCTGAGCAATTTCAAAGTGAAAACCGGTAATGAATCAAAGCAAAAATGAAAAAATCGTCATAGAAGTTATATTATTCATTAAATGTTGCTGAAAAGTAGTTAATTTAACTCCTATGTTCACTAGTTGAACATTCCTGACTTTTTGTGGCTTATTTTTTGGTGTGTCTAAAAATATAAAGTCAGACATTTTTTGAAGCATGAAACTCGAGAAGGCAGTGACCTTGTGTGCGTTTCAGGAGGTCTGTGCACATGTTCTGAGGCTTGGAATAGCATCACAGTAAACAAAAACATCATTTTCAACAATAAAATTGAAAGGAGCGATGCGCTCTCATCGATTTTCAAAGTGATGTTATGGTCGTAATGAATCAAAGCAAAAATGAAAAAATCGTCGTAAGAGTTGTATTATTCATTAAATGTTGCTGGAAATGTAGTTGATTTAACTCCTATGTTCACTAGTTGAACATTCCACTTTTTGTGGCTTATTTTTTTGTGTGTCTAAAAATATAAAGTTAAACATTTTTTGAAGCATGAAACTCGAGAAGGCAGCGACCTTGTGTGCATTTCAGGAGGTCTGTGCACATGTTCTGAGGCTTGGAATAGCATCACAACAAACAAAAACATCATTTTCAACAATAAAATTGAAAGGAGCGATGCGCTCTCATCGATTTTCAAAGTGATGTTTTGGTCAGACATACCATCGAAAAATTGCTGTGTGAAATCTCATTGTGTATTCAAAGTACCAAGGACAGGCTTTGTGAATTTACGTGTATTAAGTATACAAACAGATTTAGACATTGTATAGTCCTATACAAACTGATTTCTAATCACAAAACATAACTTTCCATTTTTTCATTGCAAAAAAATACCACCAAACACCAAGTAAGTTTGTCGTACAGAAGAGGAATTTTATTGAAAAAATGTGTACAAGTGTTCTTGAACTAGTATCCTATTGAACTATCAAAAGCGAAGACCACCAAAGATACAAGGAGCTACAAATATCAACAACGAAAACGAGTGCACAGACACCATTTTTGACATGGGAAATTTCACGACCTCTTCCAAAAATCAACACCGCAAAAATCGAGTCACTGCTGTATAAAAAGTGAGAGCCGGCTTGAACAACATGCATTTTTCATGTCAAAAAAGGGGCTCTCTAAGGCTTCTGAACCAGAAGGTTTCATAACATTTCAATTATATATTATAAAAGAGGATAATTTGAACGAGTCCTCACTCTAGTTTTCAGTTATTTTAATTAACATCGCTCATAATGGTTTTTTTTAAAAACCTTCCTCAATCAGAACGTGTTGTCTTTGAGCACAAAGATGTGAGGTCAAGGAGTGACTTATCACTGTCTTTTTTAGAGTGAGGACTTCTTGAAGATATGTATAATCAATTTTTAAAAACCGTAAGAGCACATCTATTTTAGTTTGTGACCCTTAGAGCGCCCCGATTTCACAAACTTTATGAGCAAGCTAACTACATATGATTTAGTGTTTGATCTGCATCTGGTCGTGTCATCTTAGTTAGAAACAAAAGTTTCCCTAGTACTAGACTAGGTATCGAATGTTTTCTAAGAGCGCTTGTTTTCTCCCATGGGCTCGGGCTCATGTTCAGCACTTGGAGTACTTACTGGTCTAACATCGGCATATCCTACATCCTTTAATATCAGTTTCTGGTACTTATTCTGATGCAATAAAATGCGTCCTCCTTCCTGAACTATCTCTATTCCTTTAAACTCCTTAGCCCCTCCCAAACGCTTAAGAGGATAAAACTTTTCTAGTTTACCAGCGAAACGGTCGTATGCTCGTTCGTTAGGAGCTGAGAGGATAAGATCGTCTATATGGAAAATACCTATGATAGCATCTCTTACTGGCTTATAACTATCCTTTTCTACGAACATGCATAAATCTGAGTCTAGTAACCTGAATCCTAATTCCTCTAACTTAGGGGCTAAAATCTCATACCATCTCCTACCAGCTTGCGGCGCGCCATACAGAGCTCCATCTACTCTCCATATCAGCCTTCATGCTCCTCACTGTCTATCCCATCGGGTGCATAAGCATAAACAGGATCATGCATTCGTGCATTTAGATAAGCATTTTTGAAGTCTATGCCGTATAGCTTATGTCCATGCCATGCTGCAAGCTTAGACAAAAAGAGTAATGAGCGATGCACGGCGCAGGGTACAACAATTGATCTGGGTTATAGCTAACTCCTGGCTCTAGCATATCTCCCCGCAAAGCTAATCTTGACTTAATGAACTTACGTCCTTTATCGTCTAGTTTGACTTTATGTACCCACGTTAGTCTCACTACTTTTACTCCTTTTTCTTTCGCTTCCTTGGGGCTTACCCACGTGTAAGTGTTAAAAGACTTCAGAGCTTCAATCTCTTTATCCATTCCGGCTTTCAGCTCTAGATCTTCGCAGTTAAACCCTCATCTACGATTGCCTTTGGTACCTTCAATGTCAGGTACAGTAGCGCAGTGGTATGATCCTCTACGATACTTTCTGCGGACATCTCGGGGTGCTCTAGTTCTCCGACTGGTCTTAATCTATCTATCCGATACTTTCTAATCTCGCTGTCTAACATCTTTTCTACTTACAATGACCGTCGTCAAAGACTATGAAGTGGCTGGGCTTAGGCATCTTACGGACTTTAAGTCTATCCCTTCTCGCACGGTTCTAAGACTTTTCCTTCTCGTTTTACTGATTGTCAATTGTCTCCATATTCTTCCTTTGCCCATTCTTCTCCGAAAGCTACTCCCGGCACACTAACTCTCTCTCTCCTGTCAATGTAGCTGCTTTTACTGCTGCCTTCTTTTCTGGAGGTGGTTGTGCAACTGGTGTCCTAACCTTTGCTTCTCGTTTCCCTCTCACTATGTTAGCTGATGTGATTTTGTCACTTTGCTCCCAAGTGAGGCCCGTATTGGGCGCGTCTCCCTCTACGTACCTCCTACTAGGGTGGTTTGCTTCGGGGCTTTGCGCCTCTAACGATGTGACGGGTGTTAGCCCATCATCCCTGTTGTCAACTATTTCTGCCTTTGACTCTGACGGGAGACCGGAATCTGGACCGTGAATGCCCTTATCTTCCTGTTGCTCCTCATGCTTGTCTAACTACCCCTCAACCTTAAGTTCGGGTTCGTTTGTTGGCTAGCTGACCGGTATCACTACTCTCCCCCTCAGATTCCTCGTCGTCCCATCTGACTTCTCTGGGTGGGTGAGCCTCCTTACCAACTATATTGGGGTCAAAGCGTACATTACGCACATTTAATGATCTTGCGACCATCCCAAACTCTGTAAAGTTCCTTAAATACATCGTACCCCAGCAACATCACGCGTTTTCCCCTATAGTTTCCTTTCCCTACCTGCTTTCCTATGTCCATTACACCTAAACATCCTATAGGCTTCAGTTGTCGGATAGCTGGCTTGTAGCCTAGACATTGCTCAAAAGGGGAAGTGCCCTTCCTAGGTCCTGTCGTGGCCGGCAGAATGTTGTGCAATGTTGTGGCAGTATGTTCCATCACTGCCCAAAACTGTGGAGGCAAGTTAGCCTCGTACCGCATGGCCCGGGCTGGTCCGGCTGTGATGTCATTGACCTTCTCAGCTATAGGATTGCAATCTTTGTCACCTGGAGCACTAGTCTTCCAAATGAATTGGAGCGGCTTCCACCACTCTATGATTTCAGTTGGGACATCGAACTCGTTATCACAAGTGATCTGTCTGACTTTCCTTCCTGTCTGCCTCTCAAACCATGCTACAGCTTGCTTCAAACACTCTACAAACTCGTTCTTGTAACGTAAGTAAAAATCCTTGATGTACCCCGAGTAATCATCTGTTACGCAAAATTTATAGTACTTACCGTGAATTGACATGACCGCCCATGGTCCGGAAGTATCTACAACCGAAATCGCACAGGGGTAACTCGCTCTCCTAATTCTATTAGCCTTAAATCGGGGCAACACTTTAGCTTTCCTCATCATACAGGCTTCGCAAAATCTAACTCTATCTTCGCTTCCTGTCACTTTTCTACCCATTGCCTTGCCTAATGCACAGGTCTTTGGTAATCCTTTATGACCACTACGCTGAAGCATGACATAAATGTCAATCGGTTTGTCTTTCCCGCCTTTCTCAAGATACATAGCGTATAGCACGCTGCCTCTAGCTTCCTCGTTCTTACTCTCGCTTGCTTGCTCTCCTTTTCTCTCTCTTTGGGGATTCCCGCCCCGCTTACCCCGTCTTCTTCTTTCTCTCTTTTACTTAGGGGTAATCACGCTCGTTTATGTTGAGGGGCTTATCCTTTTCATTGTCCCAGCGGTAGAGCATGCCAGCTGTAAGTCTCCCCCTCACGATCACGTCACTTTCTTTTATTCTTATGGGGCGTTTGAGGATTAGAAGTTGCCCGTTCTGGTGAATGATAGATCGATGATGGTTGCGGTCCATGTTTCCAACCGGTACCCTAGTGTCTAACAACATATCTTTCTTTACCAGAACTGGCTTTCCCGATCCATCGATTCTTGTCAATCGTGCTTCCTCCATGTCTCTTAAAGTACTCTCTCCGTTTCCTGTGACTAAGCGGACGGGTTCTATCTCTCGAACGTTGCGCAAGATGTGTGGTGTACAGGCTATGTCTCTTGACGATCCACTATCCTGTACTATCATCTTTTCTTTTCGACCTACCGTCGTGCTGTCGTCTACCATGAGGTTGTGATCCTGCTCCTCGCCTTCCTCATTTTCTTTCTTCTGGAGCCTGTCCTTCCTTTCTCGCTCGAATCTCTCCTCATACATCCAGTCAAGCTCTTCTCGTGCTTCGCAGTACGATCTATAGCTTATGGGTATTCCTGCCCTCATCTCTTCTGAGGTTCTAGAGTGTTCTAGGTTTTCCGGATCATACTCATCATCCAGGAGTCCTCTGGGTCTGAGTGTCCGTCTATTTCCCGTCTCTTCCTATCAATTGCAAACTCTTTCTTCCTCTGTACTGCCTGTTCCGGGCTGAAGAACTTGTGTGCATCGCCTGAGTGTAACTTACGCAAACATGTATTCAATGTACCCCCTCTCGCTTCTACCTCATGCCATATCTTCATCAATTGGGGCATCGATCGCACTATTGAAAGGGCAAATTGATTGTCGTGATTCTTGGCTAAGTCGAGTATCCCATAATCTATTATTGCTAACAGTTCTGAGTAAAGCTCGTTCTCTTTGCCGTCCGGGTCGTAACACAATCCCTCTTTCACTACTATCGGTTCTGCTCCCTTCGTCAGTGCATATAGCAACCTAGCTATTTCAGTCTTCTCAGGTCTTGGATGTCCTTCGCTATGTCTGTACTCACTCCCACTTAGCTCTTTCCTTAGCTTTCGTACTTTGAGTGTTCTTAGCTGTTCTTTTCTCTATGATTGTCTCTCTTGTGGTCAGTGGTGTGCCTGCTGCATGCTTCAGAAATACTTCGCTAACAGCCCAAAACACATCTGTCAACAGTCCATCTGCTTCAGCCACTCTCTCTCCCTTTTTTTCGTCATTCTCACAATGTCTCCTGTCTCATCGTCCATTACACACAGGTTGTTCAGCTGTTCACTTATTCTCTTAAAGTCTTCAAAGCCTATCACCTTTCCGTGTTCTGTGTCTCTTTTACTGCTGGCAGCTCTTCCCCACAGGTGTATCGTGTGTGTGTGTGTCACTCGCTTGCTGTGCTTGTGATTCTACACTGTCTCCTACTCTGTCTAACGGGGACGGACCTTGTGGCAGTAGCGATGGGGGCCAAGACTTCCCTTCTCTTGTCCCTCCTACATGTTCAACAGCCTCATCGAATGCAATCTCCCTTTCAGCTCTAGTCCCGCCGGTCCTTGCCTCATTCCCTGGCAAAACAGCATCATTCCGTGAAACTGAACTAAGTACTTTCTTACCGGGTTTTTCGACACTTGCTTGTCTTTTCCCCCGATATATGCGGAACTTAGCGAGTCTTTCTTCACGGGTTTCGCAGTATTTTTGAGCGAAACTTGCTGTGCACTCGCCCCCTTTCCCTCCCTCTCTCTCTGTATTCGTATCATTTCACTCTCTGATGGAAAGTCACGGGAAGGGCGTGGGCGACGTGATGGGTCTTGTAACAGGTCAATAGACGGAAATAGAGGGTCTTGGCGAGCATGGTACCCGCACAAATCTGCATACGCTAGCCTTTTTGCTTCCTCTCCCGCCTTACCCCAACTCCCCTCCTGTCCAAACTTAACCACACACTGCTCTCCCTTCCAGTTAAGCCCTTGACAACGAATGGTTAGTGGGCCTGTTGTGTTGCTCTGAGGAGTGGATGTAGTGGGATGTGGTGATTCTTTCTCTGTCTGTCTAGAGTTCTGAGGGGTTGTGGGTGTCGGTTTCTCTTGTTATTTCCGTTTCTCTTTCACTTTTGATTGCGAGGGTTTTGGTTGCAATGGTGAGGGTTGCACGCGTTGCGTGGGGGTGGTGAGGTGGTGAGGGCAGGAGTTGTTGTTGTAGAGGTGTCTGGGTGTTGAGCACTAGTGAGAGTGCGTTGTGGGGGGTTGTGGAGTCTGTCTCGGAGTGTGTTTCGAGCCAATGGAGCACTCGACAGTTCCCCCCCCCCCCCCCCCCCCGCCACGGGCTCTAGTGGGTTGTTCCAAGGGTTTATTGTCACTTTGCTCCGTTTGGGGCTCACTTTCCTCCTCGCCCTCTTGCTCAGCTTCACGAGCAATTATTCTTTCCCCACTTTCAATGTTTCCCTCCATTGCATCCTCTCCACCCTCCACATTAATGACTAGCTCGTACTCTTCCTCTTGAGCTGTCTTCCCCCTCAGACTTATCTCCTTCTTCCTCTTCACCCTTCTCTCCTACTTCTCCCCTCATTAGAGTAACTCCTTTGGCTCCTTTCTTTCGAAACTTGCAATTCTTGTCTCTTTGCTTTTCTTTTGAGGAGTTAGAGTGAGAGAACTTTGAACTGGTTCGTTTGGGGTTTGACTTGAGTTTGGGGCAAAAACGCTTAGTGAGTCCAGTTTGGTAGCAGACTGTTGTAGCATGTTGCCGTGAGCCATTACTGCTCTGAACTATCACTATTCCGATTACCTTCGCCCTTTTTCCCTTTCCCGTTCTTTGTCCATTTCTTATGTTTCTCTCTCTTTCCTCCTTTCTCTCCTCCCTCTCCCTCTCCTAGCAGTAGATTCACTCCCTTACCCTCTCTCTTGCTCTCTTTCTCCTTCCTACGTTCCTTTCTGAGTCTCTTCTGCTTTGTTTCCCACAACACTTAAATTTCTCTTGCCGACTCTACCATATCATCATGGGTTGGCCTGCTCGCTGCTGCTAATCTATAGTGATCGTTGAGGTATGCAGGCCCATAGGCCTCATGCTCTGCTAGCTTCTCTAACAACCCATTTACTGCTTCCTCTGGCTCAAAAGGCTTCCCTCTCAGGGTTTCTAGCCAGTTCTTCTGCAGTAGATGTTGTGTTAGATACTCATCCATATCCTCATCTCTTTAAATGCTTTCTCCTCTATATATCTCGCCCCACTTAAATTACCGTATTTTTCTTTGACAATGCCGACTTTCTCAAACGGGCAATGAACCTTTTTGCTGCGAAGAAATTGAATTACTTTAGATTCCGAGAATGCTGTCGTAACGAGAAGTTGGAACATTCTGCAGCGATGCAGATACTGCTGCTCTTCTCTGTATCTCTTCTTTCTCAGCAAGTACACATCCTTGTTGGTTCTTGTCATCGCTCTTTTCTTCTTTCTGTTCGCCCTATCATCCCAAGCTTTCTTCTCTTCCTTTGTGAGGTCTTTCCAGTTGGCAGAATTCTCTGTCGTTGTCTTCTGGTCTTGTGGTGTTTGGCTACCTCTCTGTTTCTGTTGTCGTGGTTGTTGTGTCTCTTTTTCATCTTCTTCGTCTGATCCATCCGGTGTGTCCACCTCGTGTCTCTATCAAAACCATATTTGTTTTTGCCGCTTTATGGTCGTGGAAAGCATCATGAAACATATCCCCGAGGGTTGTACTAATGCCGTAGGCATACTCCTCTATCTGATAATAGCAACTCTATCTGTAAATCCTTTTTGTTTCCGCTAAATACCGGTGTGTGAGACATCAATTGTCTCATGCTAATCGCATGGTGCCAAAATTCGTTTCCCCAGCGGCTCATAACCGTTGATTAGGTAATTACCCGGTCACTCACGGACCTAATACCTTTTACACTCCGGGATCCGGTTTGCTGAGGGACTCCGTTAGAAGCCACGATGCCAATCGACACTTTAATTCGCAAGTAGATAGCAGAACTGACAAACTCAAAGGTAATAATGAAACTGAAATAGAGTCCGCACGACTGTAATTATTACACAATGGTTATTGTCCAATTCTGAAATGCCAATATAGACCGTTACGTCCGTTACCATTATTGACTAGATCTATACGGTCATTCGACTATACGAATAAATTACTTACCAGTCACAAAGTAATTACTAATAGTAAACGTAGTTATCCTACCAACGATTGTGTATGTCCGGCCTAGTATGTAATCGGGCTGTTCCCTTGGCGCGCTTTTCTCAATAAAGTATCTACTGTAGGACACAACTAGTATACGGCAGATTATTAAGTTAGTCTCACAGGTTATAGAGCCTTGTAGCGTGAACGATAGGTCTAGTAGACTTTATTCACTTATTGCGTACTATCGGGGATTGCGGAAGGCTGCCACCGAAGATACGAACTGGTGTACGTGCGGAAGGCCGTCACCAAATATTTGAATCTGGTGTGTGTGCGGAAGGCTACCACCAGTCTGGTGTGTGTGCGGAAGGCTACCACGAGTCACACTAGGCGGACTGTGCGGAAGGCTGCCACCTAGTTGCTAGCATAACGTGGATTGCAATAACTAATTATTTCCTAACTTCATCTCGCTTCTCTACCCATAGAGAAAGCAACATTGGTAGTCGATCCTCCCTCCTACCTTAAAAGCAAAAATTGTCCGGAACGTACGTGGAAATCCCGGCGAGAGCTTTCGGGGAGCAGTGGGCTAGGTTAATTTACGGGGACAAATGGGAGACGGCGATACGGCGGGGAACAGCAACGGCCCCTTCTGCCCCTGTTACCCGTAAATCTAGACGTTTTCCCGCACATAGTGTCTTGTTTGACGACGGTGTTACCGATAAGATATTAGACACGTAAATCATCAAATACGCCAAAGTCCCGCAACAAACGGAACCAATACCAGAATCTCGTGAGCAAAAAGCCATAACCGCACCACCACCCTTATCGACCAACACAAATCCTGATTCTGATTTCAATAGCAATGATCCCGGGGTTGAGGTCACCTCAGAATTTGCGTTTGCCGAGGAGGAGAGAGAGAGGGTAGAGGTGCAGAGAGAAGCGCATAAACCGGAATGGAGATCACACGAACAGGCGGAAATTTCGAGTGAAAACATCACGAGAAAGAGGGCGAGGAACGCTCATGTTGCGGTATGTACCCGGGAGAAAAACCGGGCGGAGTATTGTCTCGTGAGTGAGAAATTCCCGGAATTCCCCGTAGTACAAAAACCAAAAGACCGTAAACAAGCTAGACAGAAATTCGAACAGCTCAAAGAACTAAAGGCGTTTGTTTGGCGAAAAGTGAGCGAAGCGAAAATGTCGGGCACACCAATCATTCCTATAAAATGGATAGACACGATAAAACAACAAGGTACTGCGGATGAATTCCATAAAGCCCGGATAACCCTTAGAGGGGACCTCCTGAAAGCTTATGCTCAGTACAATCCTAAAAAGACTTACTCTCCCACAGCCCAGCACAGGACCATTTTGCTCATGATAGCGATGCAGCCTTTTTCGGGATAGACTTATGGTTGATTGATTTCACGACCGCTTACCTGCACGCGAATCTCCCATATGACATATACGTCGAACCGCCGGCCGAATTTTAACGGCAGACTATGTCTGGCTTCTGAAGAAGGCCCTATATGGACATCCGGAGGCAGGCCGTCTTTGGTACGACGTGCTGTCTGGGGAGCTCATTACTGAACACGAGTTCAAGCCTCTCACGTTAGACAGAGCCTCTTTCGTAAAACATGGGAGTAGTCCACAAACTACCCAACTGGTGTCCTTTCATGTTGATGATGGCTGTCACGCTGCATCCCAAGAAAGACACATCAGGATGGTAAAACAGTTCGAAAAGAGAGGCTTCCGGTGCAAGGACCTAGGCAAGGCCACTGAATTCAAAAACATTCAGATCATCCAGACTGAAAAGGGGATTGCTTTGCATCAGCGTGAGTATGAGTTGTTGATCTTAGAGGAGTTGGATTATATGAAGGAGATACCGGCTAAGACGCCATTCACTTCTGTTAACCCCGCTCCCCTGAAGAAGGACCATCGCCTCTTACGCTATGATCTTAGATGCCTGATAGGGATGCTCATATTTTTGTCCGTCCACACTCGGCCACTCCTCATATGCCCTTTGAGTATAGCAGCCAAGTCTCAGGTCCCTAATCCGGAGATGTCTTATGCTATGGTGCACCGGATGTTCTTGTGGCTTTTAACCCCGCGAGCGCTATTTTTCAGGAGAGGGGATCAAAATTTACGGAAGTTACTGGAAACTAATTTCTCGGTTCCTAAAAATCCGGAATCTTGGAAACCCAACCTGGAATCTTGCGCTGCGGCCAACGCAATCGATGATTCATTGGGAAGCCCACAATACCCGGGATGGACATGTTCAGTGTGCCAGTTCTCGCTAATGTAGACAGGATTATCGCGGAACAACCAGTAGTTGGATTTGTAGACTCGGATTTTGCGTGGGATAAGAACTCGCGAAAATCAAGGTCCGGATGAGTCTATTTATTCAACGGGACGCCTTTTGTGGTTTTCTAAACTGCAATCCGTGATAGCTCAATCTACGTTAGAGTCAGAGATTGTTTCAGCTAATGAGGCCGTCAGAGAACTTCTCGCGTTGCAACAAACTTTACGGGATATCGGAATAAATCTTGAAGGTCCTACTCCTCTCTTCGAGGATAACGAATTCGAAGGAACGATATTATTATCGGAGAGAGGACTAGGGGAAGCTAGGACCAAGCACATAGAGATTCGGTACCATCTATTAGCAACTTGTGAGAGAAGGAAAGGTCAAACTATTCCGGGTTCCCACGGAGGAAAATATCGCGGATGTATTCACCAAAATACATTTTACGGTAGAAAAATTCAATTACCTGGCTGGAAAAATCTCCGTTGTGCTTAGTCGAGGAAATCGCGCCAAACTCAGGATAAATCCGATCAATTCTCGTATTAGTTCTCTCAGGGAAAGGATTATCATCTTGGACTTCATTTATATTCCCGGAGTATGCAATATAATAATTTTCTCGCATATTACACATATGTTGTACAGGCGAGCGGATAGCCCAGTCTCGACAGAACAGACAGTATACCGGGTCCGGCGGTCACGAGTGACCGGCTCCAGGTCGACGGAACGGCCAGTGAGCCCTAGCGCTGGAGAAGGACATTAGCGGCCGAATAGCTCTTCCCCCCGCAAAGTTTTCGTTCCTTCGGCTCGCTCTTTCGCTTTGCTTTAACTCCTATCCCTATACAATTACGTACATAAAAATCTATAAGAAGCCGACATGGAGTCCGGCTGGTCGGTGAACGTGCCACATGGGAATGTGGAACAACACGGATGTACGTCAGACCAGCCGGATGTACCAGACAGGCCGATAATTACAGATATTGTGTCCTTGTCCACATATATTATATTATTTTGTGTTGACTTTATACCCCTCTACGGGAAGCGCTGTCAAATTTATAGATTCATACTACCGGATAGATAAGTAGTCAATAGTTCAAATTGATCATACCTTTCGATAGATCAGTACAGATGGATACATTATCATGTATTTTATTTTTATATATTATGGCTACTTACGTGATCATATATATATTAATATTATGTGTGTATTATGACCATACCGTACCTGTGTCACATACATAATGTTACTCAACATAGGATAGGGGGTGCATAGGACCTAATCCTCTTCTCGTCGACCAGGCCTAGCTTGACTGGGGGGAGCTGCCCTGTATGTAATCGAATTGATGCATACTTGCCCCAGCAAGCCGGGTAGCCACCATCGACATAACCTCTTGAAGAGAGTGAGGGTAAGAGTGAGTAATATTATTATGTTTTAAGTCTGTGTTTTTATAATTTTCACAGAATAGATGTATTAGGACCTACAGTCAATTTAATAATTTACTTTGATCCAGGGGGAGTGTTAGACCTATTAATATAATTAACCGGATAGTCAGTATGGGCCGGCATATGTAATGTGTGTCGTTAGAGCCATTACGTATGTCCGGCCTAGTATGTAATCGGGCTGTTCCCTTGGCGCCCTTTTCTCAATAAAGTATCTACTGTAGGACACAACTAGTATACGGCAGATTATTAAGTTAGTCTCACATGAGTTTGTATACATACAACTCTTCAAGTAGGCAGATACAACTTGCCGAACCCTTAATAAGAACACTATGGCTGCTTTGAGTCCTGACTCAATGAGAGCAGGTGAAATACAGTAAATAGTAGAGCTCTAGGTCACTTCGTTTATTTACGTAATTTCGAACTCTTGGCAGGCTTGGTTGCAACTTACGATCAAGTGTCGAACGTAGATTGTGAGGTCTCCAGTTCTCAAACGGATAGTGTCTTTTGTCTTCAAGTTAACAGTCATAAAACGGAAAGTGTCGGGTTGGTGGACTTGAAAATCCCAAATTGATTGGGGAGCCCTAGTAGGCGAAAATGACTGGGAACGGAAAAGACAGTTAGATATTGTGTTTTTCCGTGAATCCTTCTCTTTGTCCACAAAATTTACCTTAAAATGTGTTTCACGGGAAATCGGGGGAAAAGGTAATGCGGTAATGCGGATGGGAAAAGTGGCAATAGCTAAAAAGAACTTTGAACGGATCGTTTGAAATCAAAGAGTGGTTTTTGGCAGATCCCTCTTAATGAGTCGTGTCGATACCTTACAGCATTCATGGTTGGCATGACTACATATGTTTGGAAGGTGTTGCCGATGGGGCTTAAATGCTCACCGGGACTATTCCAATATGCCATGACTAAGATGCTCGGGAAGGAGTATGATGATGAAGGGACGGTAGCCCGTCTTGGAACGACGGAGGATTATGCGTTCTGTTATATAGATGATATAATCATTTATTCAGAAAGCATGGACAAACAAGTGGAGCACGTGAAGGATGTCTTAAGACGTATCAGCGCCTTTGGATTACGGCTTAATGCAAAGAAGTGCGACTTTGCGCAACGGAAGATACAGTACTTGGGGTACGAGATCTCCGAGGGTCGCTGTGCGATCTCTCAGGAGAAAAGGAATTATGTGGCGTCCATGCCAATGCCACAGACACGAACAGATCTACATTCCTTTATCTCGCTAGCTCAATATTACGGGGAATTTATTCCGGGCTTCGCGGAACGGGCGGCGGTGGTAAGGAAATTTCTGAAGCAGGGGTTGGAGATAGCCCTTGGCCAGAGGAGGTCAATGGGGTCATAATGGAACTCAAGGATGAGATTTCTAAGGACCCAAGACAAGGAGGACGAGTTCTTATGCTGCCTGATTGGAAGGATCAGTTTGTGCTGGACACGGATGCGTCAGCATACGCTGTGGGAGCAGTGCTTCAGCAGATGGACAGGTCCATTGGGCAACTGCGGCCCGTGATGTTTATCAGCCGACAGCTCATACCGGCGGAAAGAGAATACTGTACTAGGCAGCGTGAGGCGCTTGCTATAGTATGGGCTTTTCAAAGGTTGCGGGAATACCTTTGGGGTACACCTAACATATTGGTGAGGACGGATCACCACAACCTACAGTGGCTCATGTCAGGAGATCATACGGGTAGGTTGGCAAGGTGGCAACTGGAGTTGGCGGACTATGACTTCACCATCCAGTACATTAAGGGCAAGAGGAATGTTGTCCCTGATTTCTGCTCTCGTTATGAGAATAAGAGTGAAGAAAAGGAAAAGGCTGTGGATGACTTACAGCGTCGGAATACAGTACGGGAGGTGCGCATGGCACAATTTGAGTTTCGCAGACCGGGAGCGGTGTTGGCGATTATGGGACATGGTGTGGATCTCCATGAATGGGAGGAACAGGGGGCGGAGGATGCCAAGTTGCCAGCAGGGCTTTGGTATCACCCGTTCACTCATAACAATCACCAACGCGATACGCGTAGTGAGGAAGTGGCTGCTGTGGAAGCAGTCGAATTGGCAACACAAGACAAATGTCGGTGTTGTTATTCTCAAGTCGCCAGAGAGGCCTGTGAAGATGTTTTATGGGCGGAAGCCAGAGCCGCCGATAGGACTGATAAGCAGGAGGTTAAGGATGCACGAAATGGTATCCTTAATGAGACCTTATTGCCGAAAGGCTCAATGTGTCTCAATATGGAGATTGAGGAAAAAGTGAAGGAAGAATATCTCTTTCAATTACCGGAGACACATCCGGACAAGGTTCGATTCCAGTTGGAAACTGACATGGCGGTCAGACTGGCGTCGGTGGAGACTTTTCGAATTTTCACAAAGGAAAGTGCGGAATATAAGGAATTACGGGAGCATATTATGAATCCTCAAGCTAGACCGGAGGATAATGCGATAAGGAAGCTTAAACGATGTTTGGTACTGAAGGACGGACTCCTTTGGTACATGGGCAAGGATGAAATTTATGCTAATGTGGAGGATCGTTGGTTGTTATGGGTTCCGCAAGAACTTAGAACATCGTTGTTGATCGCGGCACATCATTGCCCGATGCAGAGTCATCCAGGGGTGGAAAGGATGACATGGTTTTTGCGCAGGAGGTTTTGGTGGGATAACCTAGGGGAAAGGGTTAAGGACTTTGTGAAAGGTTGCCCTCATTGTCAGATGGCCAAGCTTCCATATAAGCCGAATATGGGACTCAAAGGTGAGTTCGATATCACCTTGGACATTTCGATACTTTGCATATCGATCATGTTGGTCCATTCCCGGAAGCGGGAGTAGGAAAATTCAAATATTTGCTAACGGTAAGTGATCGAACGTCTAACTACGTCATCACTGTTCCTGTTACGGATGTGACCGCGGAGGTTACAGCAACGGCATTGATTGATCAGGTCTTTGGCCGTATCGGCCGGGGATTCCGAGAAGGATTATCTCGGATAGAGGTACAAGTTTTGCGAATGAGGTTTCGCAAAGGATTGCCAAGTTCTTTGGGTTTGATTGGCAGTATGTAACTGCTTTTAACCCAATGGCCAACGGAAAAATTGAGCGGGTGCATAGGACGCTCAAGGCGGCTTTGAAGACCTATTGCAAAAATAGTCAGCTCAATTGGGTGCACGTTGTGCCTATGTTCACGTTCGCTGTTAACATTTGGCTTCAGCGTCATTGGGAGGACATGCACGGGGTGAGAGTCCACATCAAGTGGTATACGGGAAAGCATTGAACACACCGACGGAACTGTTATTTCCACCCGATAAGTGCGAACCATGCGAGCTGTTAGGAGTTCGATTGCGAGCTATTGCTGAAGCTCGTAGTTCGATCGAGAAGTGTCGGGAGACGCTGAGGGAGATTCAGCAAGATCAGGAGTTGGGCAAGTACTCTCATGTAGAGTACAAGGAAGGGGATACGGTCTTGTTGTATGTTCCGACTGTTCCGAAGGGGATATCGGTCAAGTTTTACAATAAGTGGCATGGGCCATTTAAGATTGTAAAACAGACGGGTGCTTATAATTATAAGCTTGCGCCTACGGGGGCACGAGGACGGGAACAGATTGTGCATGTACGGCGTTTGGCCAAGTTTAGCCCTTATTTGCTGGAGGATGAGAACGAGGAGCAAGCGTTGCGGCGCATTGCACCAGCGTTCAGACAGCCACCATCGTTACTTACGCGAAAGGAGCGTGACGAGGCGCTGCGGAAGCAGCAAGAGGAACGCAAAGAGGAAGCGAAGCATGCAGGTCCTGATGATAGTGCATCAACGGATGCCAAGGATAGTAAGGATGCTAACCTTGGACCGGTAGAAGCGGCACAGGACCGTAAGGGTACGGTATGGAGGAAGCCGTGGGTGGCCAGGGAGGATGTGGCTAAGATCGAATGGCAGGCGGATAAGTTCTATCTGTGTCGACCGCATGAGGATACGGACATGGATAAGGATTTCGATCATTTCTTTTTAATGCAAGTTACATATGTACAGCCCAGGACACGGGTACGAGCTGCGTTGCGGTTGGCACAAGTGAGGTTGAGCTCACGCCGGATAGGATCTTTGCGCCAGTGTTCCGAGAAGGGGAAGGCTTGGAATGGGATGCGTCCATTGAGAAGGACGACGAGGATTTCACACCTTGGACGGTGCAACTGATGCCGAGGGTGGTTTTGGATATGCCGTTTGATCTAACGGAGGAACGGAGGATTCCGCTTCGTTTTGGGATGACGTTCAGAGCGCGGGCATATCATTTTTGTTGATAGGTGCACCGAAGTGTGACAAGGAAATTGCGGCGAAGAAGAGACGGCCAAAACAGGCACCGCCGGTGGTGGAAGAATACAAGGGTCGTGGAAGACCACGAAAGCGAGCCAAAACGTGACATTATAAGAATTATAACGGAGTCTGATGTTGCTTACGGATCATCAGCTACTTTCTCATTCTCAACGGAAGGGAGGATCAAGCGATGGCATTTAGATTCGATGCCAGCGGAAGGAAGAGCTGGAGCTCGGGGGCAGGAGTTCTCACGGGTGAGACTCGCACTCGACGTGGACCAATTCTTTTTATTTTTTCGACAGCCGGAATGCCTTATGTTATGTGTCGATCGTTCGAGAGCGCCTTCGAATGAGCAGTCAGTCTTCGGCGTGGGGGTCGACCGCTTACGGCGGCTTCCCCCCAAGGGGGAAAAGGGATTGTCGGCCGGCCCGCACAATACATGGTGGCATTGAGTGTCGTCCGGCTTGTCGTTACTTTGCTCTTATGCTTGGTCTGCCCCTCTACTGTTGAGTGACGAGTAAGTGTCAGAGTAGCTGTTCCGGTTACATATATTATCCGGCTTAAATAAGTAATATCGGTTATATATATCTTAACATTATCGTTTTCAACCTGCTCAAAACTATAAATAAAAACGGATATAACTATATCTTGACGAGATATAGCTTTCAACCTGCTCAAAAGTATATAAATAAAAACGGATATAACTATATCTTGACGAGATATAGCTCATCTATACATCACTGTGTATAGTAGTATAAGAAAAGGTCGCATATTTACCTATATGCGCCTACATAGGTCACCGTCGTATATTCAGTCTAGGCTATAATCGTAAAAAAAAACTTGAAAAAAAAATTCTAGCGCTTCCCGTAAAGGGATATCAAAAAGTCCAAAAATATATATATTAAATACATATATATATATATAAATGTACTGAGTAGGGGTGTAAGAAAAAGTGAAGAGAAAGGTGAAAGTCAGTTTTTTGCTTAAAAGTAAAAGTCCTCCGCGTCCACTGCCACCTGCCGCCATAAAAGTCTGGTTCGGTTTGCGCCGCCACCCCGAGCCCGCCAGGCCCACGGATCCCCTGCCACCAATCGCCTCGATCCCTCGATCTGATCACCAAGAGCGGCCAGATAAACACCTATAGGAGAGGACACACTCGCACAATGGGGAACACAAACAAGCTTTCAGGGGCCTCAGGATGACCGAAAGACCGAAACATACTCAGGCTTAGAGCCTCCGTGATGCAGAATCACCTCATTAATAATCGAGTCCTAAGATTATTACTACTTCTAGTACTATGAATACTACATACCTGCTGCGCCGGCATACTTCATCACTGTCTCTCAGCTGATAGTGTCGGTCAGTCACACTCAAATTTATGCTAAGCCGAGCCAACCTGTGGGAATACAATGAAAACACAGTAACATCAGTGAAGGTATGTGATGTTACCAATGTTGAATAAAATACTTTCTCCTACGGTCGAAGTCTGCTTCTTTCGGTCATATTAATTCTGACAGTGCTGCAAGGGAGTTGCCTCCTGCAGCTCGAATAACAACTTAATTAACTGGTTTTAATCAGTTTCGAATTTCATTTCCATTAGTTTAGCTTAAAGTAACCAAAACTTGATTAGACATATGAACCAAATTTCAGGTATGATAGTTTTAAGTATCCAATATTATTAGACCAGGTTAACCAAATCACCCTCAATCTAACGCTTGGTAATAAATAGTAGTAAATAAGTCAAGGTAACTATGTGACTAAATAAATAAGTAGTAATGAGTTCATGTTAGTAATTAACTAATCACATAGTGATGTGACTACACTACCACTACTACTACTACCACTACTAATACCACTACTGCTACTATAATTGCTGAAAATATTGACGGAAAATTTTGTAAGCAGTACGTAGGTACGTGTAACACGTACATAATAACACGTGTTGCACATGTGGGTCAAAGCCAGACGAAGACGTACCGCCGAAAGTTTTGGCTATATATTGCACTTTGTTTGCATAAATCACATACTTACTATGACCTAATATGTCTGGTTCTAGATCTCGTGTCGCTACTGTCTTTCGACGGGGTATAGCGGAGAGGCTGCCGTGAGTCTGCTTGCAACAGATGCTCGCCCAGCCCAACAGAAGAAAACAGACTTTCTTTGTGGGTCAAAGCCAGACGAAGACGTACCGCCGAAATAAAGCCAGACGAAGACGTACCGCCGAAATTCTTGGCTATACAATGCACTTTGTTTGCATAAATCACATACTTACTGTGACCTAATATGTCTGGTTCTAGATCTCGTGTTGATACTGACTTTCGACGGGGTATAGCGGAAAGGCTGCCGTGAGTCTGCTGGCAACAGATGCTCGCCCAGCCCAACAGAAGAAAACAGACTTTCTTTCGCTGGTCGTTTTTAGTGGTTGATATCTTCTCCACTAAATGCCGAAAGCTGTCCGCCCTGGCACACGCCTGCAAGTTAGCGAGTCCTTGATCGGTGCAAATGTCTGATTCCTCTGCACAACTAGCGGCTTCCAAAATCAAGTTGCTGTTCCTTGAGACAGTGAAACAGTCCTGCGTGGCGGTGTTTACGGCCTCCTTGGCAAGTCCATCATAAAAAAGGCCACTTCAAGTGGCTCAGAAAAAACTCGAGGCGAGAACGGGCGTTCAATAACCTTAATCCCTCCTGCTTGCG
>WBZZ01004535.1:62500-65000 GCA_019918135.1 Paulinella micropora
GACATATGACATGACATGGCATGACATGACATGACAAGACATGACATTACACTACACTACATTACATTACATTACATTACATTACATTACATTACATGACATTACATGACAGGACAGGACAGGACAGGACATGGCATGGCATGGCATGGCATGGCATGACATGACATGACATGACATTTCATTTCATTACATTTCATTACATTTCATTACATTTCATTACATTTCATTACATTTCATTACATTTCATTACATTTCATTACATTTCATTACATTTCATTACATTTCATTACATTTCATTACATTTCATTACATTTCATTACATTTCATTACATTTCATTACATTTCATTACATTTCATTACATTTCATTACATGACATTACATTACATTACATGACATGATATGACAGGATATGACAGGATAGGACAAGACAGGACAGGACATGACACGACATGACCATGACATGACATGACCATGACATGACATGACATGACATCACATCACATCACATGACCTTACATTACATGACATGATATGACATGACATGACATGACATCACATCACATCTCATGACATGACATGACATCACAGCACACTTGACATTACCCATCTTGGGCATGTGCAGGTCTAACAGCAACACGTCCCACGAGCTGTTGACAGGGTCCTCCAGAAACTGCAACGCCTCAACACCATCGGATACCTAGATAGATAGCAGAACAGATAGATAGAATAGTATATTTGGATGGATGGATGCATGAATAGATGGATGGATGGATGGATGGATGGATAGATAGATAGATAGATAGATAGATTAGATAGATGAGATAGATAGATAGATAGATAGATAGATAGATAGATAGATAGATAGTGACCACGGAGGAGTTGTAGCCCATTCTCTTCAGCACTGTGACGATCATTTTCTGGTTGATGGAGTTATCCTCGGCCACCAGGATGCGCAGAGGCGCGCAGGAACCCTACAGTCATGTGATGTGATGTGATGTGATGTGATGTAATGTAATGTAATGTAATCTAATCTAATCTAATCTAATGTAATGTCATGTAATCTAATGTAATCTACCATCTGATGATCGATCTTGATAGACGCCTGTAGAGTCTGGTTCTTCGATTTGGGGCTCCTACATTAATTACATTACATTACATTACATTACAATACCTTACAATACCTTACATTACCTTACATTACCTTAAATTACACCTTACCTTACATTACATACGTACATGCGTACATACAAAAAGATAGCTACCTGTATGTTTTCTTGGTGGCTAGGCTGACGCAGACGTTCAGCAGGTCCACCGCCTTGACCGGTTTACACATCACCTTGTCGAACAACTTGGACTTGGGATGCTAGACAACAACAAAACACAATTGATAATATTACTGAAATGAAAGTGATAATAAAAGTAACAACGACAACGACAACGACGACAACAACAACAACAACAACGACGACGACGACAACAACAACAACAACGACAACAACAACGACAACAAAAACAACAAAAACAAAAACAACAACAACAACAACAACAACGCTTGGGAGGTGCCCAAAAACAAACAAACAACAAACAAACACACACGAACAAACAAACACAAACAAACAAACACAAACAACACAAACAACACAAACAAACACACAAACACAAACAAACAAACAAACAAATGAAAAAAAAAAAACTTACAGACCTCCTGCTGATACGTTCGCAGCTCTTCGGGCAAGCCCAGACTACTTAGCATAACCTAGTAGTATGTATGTATGTATGTATGTATGTATGAATGTATTTATGCATGTATTTACGTATTTATGCATGTATTTATGTATGTAATGTATGTATGTAATGTATGTATGTATGTATGTATGAGTGTATGCACCAGGTGGCGGCACTCGGTCTGGTAATCGCGACGCACAGCTGCCGCTAGCTCTACTCCGTTCATCTCCGGCATGCACAAATCGAACACGCCTGATATGGGAAAAATAAGGAAGCACTGGGGCAGTGGTTGCGACAAAAAGGCAGTCCTGGGGCTGATATTATCTGAGAGCCCAAGGCAGGTGGGGCAGCGGCAGTGGACGGGACGAAAAAGGCAGTAGTGGGGCAGGGGTCGGACAAAAGCGGAAGTAGAGGGGCACTGAGGAAAGAAAAGCAAGCTAGATTTTTTTTTTTTTTTTTTTTTTTTTTTTTTTTTACCGAAATCGAAGTGCACCTTGTCCGGGATGGCACTGAGCCATTTCTCAAACGCGGCCGAGGAGAAATCGAACCGCGCAGCATCCTGGAACAAGGCGAGGCGAGTGCGATATATCAATAGATGGATGGATAGATAGATGGGTAGGTAGGTAGGTAGGTAGGTAGGTAGATAGATAGATAGATAGATAGATAGATAGATAGGTAGGTGTAGGTAGCCAGCAATCTAGATAGATAGATAGATAACCTTGAGCAAGGTGGGGCGTGAGAGACGGCGCTCGGTCAGCGAGAAACTCCTCTCCA
>WBZZ01004535.1:80000-82500 GCA_019918135.1 Paulinella micropora
ATGGATGGATGGATAGATAGATAGATAGATAGATAGATAGATAGATAGATGAAATATCGACTAATGTCAGAAAAAAGGAGCTTCTGATTTCGTCAACCAAGGAAGTCTGTGGGTAAAGTATTAACCCGATGCCCAGCTAAGCCGTGATGTTTGCACGGAAGGGACTGATACAGGCAATACCAAATCTCCCTAGTACCAGGCGGGGCCAGGGCTCGTTCCATAAGCGCCCCTTGCAGAACGAGCTCCCACCTCCATTACAGAGGACCCAGTAAGCAGATGGAGTTTCGAGACTGTTCCACAGTCTAGTATAAACCGACAGAGCACTGTGGGTTTTATTCCGGGCTCAAACAAGCGAGAAAGGGCACCCTGAGGGAACAGGATTGTGCTTCCCGTCGCTATTTCGGCATGTGACTTATAGGCGTATGGCTAGGCACACATAAGGCACCCCACCACGGGCCCAGCACACCCACACCATCCCCTAATTCTCTGTCTGTCGACAGATGGCACCCATTTCAAAAAACCAAGCCCAAGGGAGGGTCAGTGACAAGATAGATAGATAGATAGATAGATAGATAGATAGATAATAGATAGATAGATAGATAGATAGATACCTGCCATGCGATTCAACATTATATTTCCAAACATATTGATAACCACGACCCCTACATACATACATATATACATACATACATACATACATACATACACGTACACATACATCATGCATTACGTATGCATACATGCTTAGATACATGCATACATGCATATGCATACATGCATGCATGCATGGATACATATATACATCCATACATGCATCATACATACATACATACATACATACATACAATACATACATACAATACATACATACAATACATACATACAATACATACATACAGACCAACTTTGTCGCCTTGCGAAGAAAACATCGGCAGACCTAGATAGATAGATAGATAGATAGATAGATGGATAGATAGATGGATAGATAGATAGAAAGCAAAGAGCGGCTAACGTAAAAAAACGTATGTATGTATGTATGTATGTATGTATGTATGTATGTATGTATGTATGTATGTATGCATGTATGTATGTATGTTGGTGTGCTACCCATACGTAACATAGGGTTCCATGGTATGTATGTATGTATGTATGTATGTATGTATGTGTATGTACGTATGTATGTACGTACGTACGTACGTACGTATGTATGTATGTATGTATGCATGTATGTATGTATGTATGTATGTATGCACGTATGTATGTATGTATGTATGTATGTATGTATGTATGTATGCACGTATGTATGCATGTATGTACGTACGTACGTATGTATGTATGCATGTATGTATGTATGTTGGTGTGCTACCCATACGTAACATAGGGTTCCATGGTATTTCAATTTGATTGTGCTCTATGTTCAGATCCAACGGACTCAAAAACACCTAATACATTCATACATACATACATACATTCACTATCTTTCTTTCTTTCTTTCTTTCTTTCTTCTTTCTTTCTTCTTTCTTTCTTCTTTCTTTCTTCATTTATTCATTTCACCCGTTTCATCCATTTCATTCATTCATTCATTCATTCATTCATTCACATACATAAAAAAGACCTCGTCTCGATTCTGGTTCAAAGTGTCGTCAAAGTAGTAGCGCCTATATATATGTATGTGTATGAGTATATGTATGTGTATGTGTTATGCGTATGTGTATGTGTATGTGTATGTGTGTGTGTGTGTGTATGCATGTGCATGTGCATGTGTATGCATGTGTATGTGTATGTGTATGTGTATGTGTATATGTATGTGTCTGTGTCTGTGTCTATGTCTATGTCTATGTCTTTGTCTCTATGTCTATATATCTATATGTCTATACGTCTATATCTATGTCTATGTCTATGTCTATGTCTATGTCTATGTCTGTATCTGTATCTGTCTATGTCTATGTCTCTGTCTACGTCTATGTCTATGTCTATGTCTATATCTGTATCCATGTCTACGTCTATGTCTATGTCTATATCTATATCTATGTCTACGTCTATGTCTATGTCTACGTCTATGTCTATGTCTATGTCTATGTCTATGTCTATGTCTGTATCTATATCTGTATCTATGTCTATGTGTATGTGTATGTCTATGTCTATGTCTATGTCTATATCTGTATCCATGTCTATGTCTATGTCTATGTGTATGTCTATGTCTATATCTGTATCTATGTCTATGTCTATGTCTATGTCTATGTCTATATCTATGTCTATGTCTATGTCTATGTCTATGTCCATGTCTATATCTGTATCTATGTGTATGTCTATGTGTATGTACATGTTTATCCTTTCTTGTTCTGCAACTCAGGAGAGGGGACTGCTAGTATGTGTATGTGTATGTGTATGTGTATGTGCATATGAATATCCCTTCTTGTTCTGTAGCTCAGGAGAGGGGACTGCTAGTATATGTATATGTACATGTATATGTATATGTATATGTATATGTATATGTATA